>CAIGRF010106961.1:11442-21697 GCA_903798235.1 Fraxinus ornus | reverse complement strand
AAAAAAAAAAAAAAATTGCTTGGGTCGCCACACGGTAATTTATCTTTCACATAATAGCTACGTGTCACATAAAAAAAAATCCTAATAAAATGAGGGTTATAACTATGAATTTAGATTAACACTTTTATGCCATGTCTAGTAATAAGTTGGTATGACATGTGACGATTATATTGTAGTACAATTGGTAGCATTTTAATCCATTTGGAAGACGACGGGTATGGTTGATTTTAATATCCAACAAGTATACATATCGTAACATGTAATAAAGTGGACGTTAGTTATCAATCCTAGTTATTAATTAATCTAATTCCAATCGAATATAAATACACTATTAAGATAGATGAGATGGTAATGGTAATAACAACCTAAGTCAACTAACTAATCTAACTAATTCGTATGAAGCGATTATTAATGCTCGATTAACTAATAAAGTGCTAGGATTCCATATCCCTTACATTTTTCCATCTTAATATCAATTTCACAAGTTAACAACATTTATTTGCTTATGAAGATCAATATTCCTGTCATGTTCAATAATCTCTCCGGGGTAAAAATGAACGTATCCTCACATATGAATTAGTAATATTCCTATCCCGAATGCAAACACACAAAGATGCATTAAATATCTATTGGATCATGCTAAGCAAGATCACTATCCACGACGTCTATAAAACCTTAAAATGATTGTTATCTTTCCTATTCAATCTCCAAACTTCAATATAAATTACACATCAATTCAATTCATAGTCAGTTAATTGAGCACATTAAGATTATAACTAGCATTCAAATCAAACAATTGTCTAATGTCAAAATCTCAAAAAATAGAATCCAACGTTATCCTATATAATCTTACATTGTAGTTCTTTTTAGAACATGTTTAAGTGGCTTGGGATTTGAATAATAGTGTGTTTGGACAAGTGGAAAACAGAATGTCAACCTTCAGCTATTCATGCATAGAAGAAATACTTTAATTAGACATCAAATTTAGTGCATGACTTGAGTCCAACACCCCACCCATCTAAACGTACCAAACTACCCTATGCCATTCAAGATACCATTAATTCCACAAAAATTGTTGAATATAATCTCGTCTAGTGATGAATTCGTGTACTTATTTTTTAATATTAGAGTAGGTGACAATTTCAAACCTTTCATCATATTGTATCAGAACGAGATAATCGAGTCAAGTTACTAGATCCTCAATGGTGGCATTAAGATAAAATAATTGAAAATTTGTCACTTGTGATAGTTCATTTTGGAACTATAGACTAAGGGTAATATCTATGTCCTTTTGGTTAACCTGATCTACAAAAAGTAAGGTAGAACTGTAATTATTGGTCTGGTTTTAGTACCGTTTGAGTCAAAATCTCTACGACAGTCCGGCCACTTATAACTAGGCCCAGAACTGGAAAAGGTGGGCCGATTTGCTTTGATAGCTTAATTGGGCCTTTTCCCCTCAAACCCACCTACTCGCCCCTCTGACATACATGCATTTATATTTGTTTGGCAGTGCTTTTTTAAGTGCTTATAAGCTCTGAGTCTTGTGCATATGTTCGATTCTGAGATTTTGATATCATGTATAAAATATAAAGGAGTGCATATCTTTTATGAACTATGCTGCACGTACAGAAATGGAATTACTAGAAATGAAACAGACCACTCACACAAGGGCGGGGCACGCGCATTTTTTTTCTTTTTAAATACACAGTGGAACCCACCGTTGTCTCTTTTCTGATGAAATTCTGGCCATTTTTTTCTGTACAAATGGCTAAAGCGATCTTTAATTTTATTAATAAGCATGCATAAAGAAGAAGATAAAGATATACGTTGATTCACCGAATATAAAACTACTACATAAGAAAAATACAACAAATATATTTTCTAGAATTACAATCTCTATCTACAAGACCAACATCTATATTAAGATATAGTTGTTTCTTTTTGTTGCTTTTATTTCATGAAGAGTACTTCACATTGTGTTCCCCGATGCACGAAATACAAAGAAAACAATACTTCAATGGCCTTTAAACAATTCAAGATTGCCTAATCTCTTTGATTCTTCTTAGAGTACTTCTTACTTACTTTTTGTGAGTCACTAAACAAAAATGTGTGGAGATAAGTAGTTAAGTAAATGTGTAAATAAAAACAACGTTTTAAAAAACTTAAATTATGATTTAAGCTTCGCCGATCATGAATGTATTAGAATTGTTTTAAATAGAGATCGAGTAGAAGGGAGAAAATGAATAGCGCTAGTGCACTTATATGAGGTTAGATATTTTATATCCAAGACATGCGAGAAGAAAAGTTATAGAATATATAGTCAACTTATCTTTTTGTGAAAGATAACACGTTCAATCGGCTATAAACCTATAGTTTCACATGGAAGAAGAGAAGACGGGTTTTGCTTGGTAATGTATTCTAACTTCAATTTGTGTTTGTATAAAATGATGAGTATCTAATTCCATATGTTAGGAAGAATGATAGTCTAGTTTGAATAATTTGATAACGATAGTCTAGTTTGAATAATTTGATTTCAATTATCACGCTTTACGTATAAAATTAAAAGTAATTGGTATAGAACTCCCCTGACCTTTGTTTCTATTGTGAAAGACCCCATATACTTTTATTTTGATGCAAAATCCCTTAGATTATCCAAACTTTGCGAAATACCCCCTACCGTCTAATTATGTTTGTTTAACCCATTTGGTGTATCAAACAAGGCCAAAAAAATTAAAAATGGTAATTGACACAATATTCCCCTAACATTTGTCTATTTTTCGTATTACCTCATAACCTTTTATTTTAGTGGAAAAAACCACCCGAGTCACTCAAACTTTACGGAATACAACATTTTCACATCTTTTCTATAAATACCTTGTAAAGTCGTGAATTTACCCCTCTCTTTAAGCAAACAAAAAAGTTATGAATAAAAAAAAAAAAGAATTAATTGTAGCCATAATCTCAAATTTGTTCAAAAGGTGCAAATGGGTCCCAACTAAAATTTAAAAAATTAAAATCTCTTTATCTTGTTTAAAACCCAACGATGATGCCACTATCGACGAAACTGGCACCGATGTAGGACTTGTTATCGACTCCTCGATGGGGCTGCTTTTATCCATGGCAGAGCTGTGGTGTCGTTCAAAATCAAGTAAAATATGAAGAGAAAAAAAAGAGAAGGATAAATCATAAAGATGGTGTTTAGGGGGAGATTTTTCTCTTCAAAANTTGTTTCTTTTTGTTGCTTTTATTTCATGAAGAGTACTTCACATTGTGTTCCCCGATGCACGAAATACAAAGAAAACAATACTTCAATGGCCTTTAAACAATTCAAGATTGCCTAATCTCTTTGATTCTGCTTAGAGTACTTCTTACTTACTTTTTGTGAGTCACTAAACAAAAGAGATAAGTAGTTAAGTAAATGTGTAAATAAAAACAACGTTTTAAAAAACTTAAATTATGATTTAAGCTTCGCCGATCATGAATGTATTAGAATTGTTTTAAATAGAGATCGAGTAGAAGGGAGAAAATGAATAGCGCTAGTGCACTTATATGAGGTTAGATATTTTATATCCAAGACATGCGAGAAGAAAAGTTATAGAATATATAGTCAACTTATCTTTTTGTGAAAGATAACACGTTCAATCGGCTATAAACCTATAGTTTCACATGGAAGAAGAGAAGACGGGTTTTGCTTGGTAATGTATTCTAACTTCAATTTGTGTTTGTATAAAATGATGAGTAGCTAATTCCATATGTTAGGAAGAATGATAGTCTAGTTTGAATAATTTGATAACGATAGTCTAGTTTGAATAATTTGATTTCAATTATCACGTTTTGACGTATAAAATTAAAAGTAATTGGTATAGAACTCCCCTGACCTTTGTTTCTATTGTGAAAGACCCCATATACTTTTATTTTGATGCAAAATCCCTTAGATTATCCAAACTTTGCGAAATACCCCCTGCCGTCTAATTATGTTTGTTTAACCCATTTGGTGTATCAAACAAGGCCAAAAAAATTAAAAATGGTAATTGACACAATATTCCCCTAACATTTGTCTATTTTTCGTATTACCTCATAACCTTTTATTTTAGTGTAAAAACCACCCGAGTCACTCAAACTTTACGGAACACGACATTTTCACATCTTTTCCATAAATACCTTGTAAAATCGTGAATTTAACCCTCTCTTTAAGCAAAAAAAAAAGTTATGAATAAAAAAAAATAAAGAATTAATTGTAGCCATAATCTCAAATTTGTTCAAAAAGTGCAAATGGGTCCCAATTAAAATTTAAAAAATTAAAATCTCTTTATCTTGTTTAAACCCAACGATGATGCCACTATCGACGAAACTGGCACCGATGTAGGACTTGTTATCACCTCCTCGATGGGGCTGCATTTATCCATGGCAGAGCTGTGGTGTAGTTCAAAATCAAGTAAAATCTGAAGAGAAAAAAAGGAGAAGGATAAATCATAAAGATGGTGTTTAGGGGGAGATTTTTCTCTTCAAAAAAATTTAGACGTCAAGTGTTATGGTTCCTCCAATAGTCCTTGATCTATGGGGTACAACTTCAATTTCTCAATTGGATCCGATAAAAAGAAACTATCCATGTTTGAACCACATTAAAATTTTCATTCTTATTTTTCTACTACACATTTTTCAATAAAATAAAATTCTCCATCACATCAATAATTTTTCTATATTTTTCAACCACTAATTCTCCATCAATCTACTATTCTAAAATACATTTTTTTTAAAAATAATGTGGCTCAAACACACCCTAAAATCATATTCAAAGATAATTTTTTTTGCAACCACACCCACTAGCAATTACAAAAATGAAAAAAAAAAAAGGTTCAAAATACTAAGAAATTCATATTGCAAGCGTGGAACTTAAATAGAAAGAAAATAAATTTTAGACAATGAAATTACTTATAACTTAATTGTATGAAAATTGTTGATTAAATATGTGTGATTAAAATAATTTTCAACATAAAAACTGTTGTACCTTTTTATCTTTTGTCGTTGGGCAAATGAAAGAGAGAGGGAGAGAGTTAGGGGTGGCAATGGGCCGAGCCGAGCCGGCTCGGCTCATGCCAACACGAGCTCGGCTCGTGGGCTTTGGGCGAGCTCGGNTTGTCTTTGAGGAAAATATGGTCACATGACCAACTTTTGAAAAAAAAAAAAAATACATGAAAAAAAAATGCCTATCAAATTGATGTAGGTGAAGCTTATAAAAAAGAACAAAAATTCACGAAAAATTCAAATTTCTTGATTCGCTTTACAATGTCAAGAAGGAGACAATGAGCTCGTTTGGTAGAGATTAAAATCGAATTAAAATTGAAAAATTAGTCGTTATTGTTGACTTTTATTAGACGAATGGGACGAATAACGGCTATATTTTCAATTTTAATTGGATTTTAATCGGTACCAAACGGGCTCAATATTTGAGAGAAACTTCTCATGAATTTTATAAAGAACAAATAGCTACATTACATATCTTGAAAATTCGAAAAGAAAAAAATCATAATAATTAATAAGAAGAAATGAAATTACACAGAATATGAAAGGATGCTTTAACGGAACCGGGCAAAGCAAATATAAGAGGAAAAATTGAAAACCCAAAAATGAACAAGCTATGTTCTTATATACGTCTGATGCATTTTTATGGCTTCTTGCTGTCCTTGCCCCTTGTCTCATTTCCCCTTCCCTTGTATATTTTTTGGTTTAATTCCTATAGTTTTTGGTGTATTCTCTTTCTTCCATTATATGTCATTGTAGTTTGAAAAGGCTCGTAACACGATGTCAGTTTTTTCCCCTTTTTGGAGCTCTTTTCCCTTTTAGCCTTCTGCTATACTCTTTTGTCCTTCCACGTTCAATCATCTCAATCCCCCTCTAAAAATATCATATATTGACAACATGGCAGTTTTGTAAAATGATTATTTTGTCAATCACTTTTGCTCTAGTATTTTCATTTCTATAATTCACATCTCAGTCACCACACAGTTTTCTAGCTTATGCACAAGTATTTCCTTCACAAGATAAGCCGCCTTTCTTTCTCAGAAATGGGTTGCAGTCACAATCTTCTGTGTGGCCATAGACTTCGCCGTTTTGCTATTTCTTTTCTCTTTCTCCTAATTTCGAGCTCATCCCAGTTAAGAATATTCAATGGCACTGAAGGTAAATCAATTAAACACAAAAATTCTTCACTAAACGAAAATTAAAAGATAAAGTTTGTTTCTTTTTGCATGCTGGCAGGTAGAAAATTAGTACAGAGGGTCGACACTTCCCAGGTAAGATTTGGGTAATTGTTTTTCGTCAATTTGTGTATGAACTTGAAAAAAAATGAATTCTTGAATATTGTTTGATTGGGTAGGCAGTAAGCGAAGAGAAGGCATTATTGAAAGCACAAATCGGTTCGAGGCCGCCACGGTGCGAGAGAAGGTGCAGTTCTTGTGCGCAATGTGAAGCCATTCAGGTGCCCACAAACCCCCAAACAAGAAACGGAATCAAGAATTCAGCCACTGTCTATGCTAGAACAGATGATCATTCCAACTATAAGCCCATGAGCTGGAAATGCAAATGTGGAAGCCTCATTTTCAACCCATAATCTGATTTTAATTATCGTGTATAGTAGAAGTTATAAATAACATTAATTTTAGTATTAATCACCTCTTTATTTCTTGTCTTTCTAGCTAGTTGTACTCTCTATTCTGGGATAGAAATTACTGTTTCTTTTGTGGGCATCTTGAAGATTTCCCCATTATCTCATGTAAATTCTTTATTATTATCATTATTGCATGCATTAATTATCTTGGGATACTGTAGCAGAGATTCTGGTATGCAGTACAACAGAGTAAATGCGAGTTATTCGAAGTTGCTAAGCATTAATTACCCCTACACAAGATCAACAAATCTGACAGTGGTAACAGATGAGAGGAGAGGAGGTTACGGATTTTGCAACTTTCCCATAAGAAATTTGGTAGCTGATTTGGTGAAAAAATTGACTTTATTTAAAACAGTTTAATAATAAAATATTATGTGGTATTATATTGAGAATTATGTCAAAGTATATGGCACTGTAGCATAAAGATGTGGTTTAAATGCAAAAAGTTGATGATGATTTGGCCTTGTTACATGTATATATGTGTGTATTGGATACTGGCCTTCTCACTGCAGGCACCGTTAGGTCTTTCTTTCCCAGAGATGTCCTTTCTGAAAAGTGAAGGCAATGCAATGCAAACACGCAAAAGAAATAGACATTTGCGGATGGTTTTTCTTTAGATTTCTTGGGAGTCTGTTGCAAACAATCTGATGGGATTCGATAAAGTAAGGCAGTGATTCGTACACCAATCTGATCTGATCTGATCGGGGGAGTTGATTTGCTTCTTACTAGAGCAATCTGTCATCGTGTGACTAATCAGAAAGCAGTGATTACGACATTCGCGTCATTATATGGAGCTAAGCTACTTTATTAGACTCTATTCTCTACACTGTACATGCAGTGTCTTCCAAGAGACATTTTACTTGCGAGCCAAGATCGGTCAGGGCAGTTTGCATTAAGCCCCTGTTTGTCCGAAAATTATTGCATTGAATATAGTGTGTGATTATTTAGGACTTGTTTTATTTTGATTTTTGAGGATTGATTATTTGAAAAATATATTTTTTATTGAATGTGTGGTTAAAAAGTGAAAAAATAACTACAAAAGGCATGAATGATTTTCTAATGTTTAGTTGAAAATACGTATAGGAAAGATGTAATTCTCAAATAATCAAAATCAAACAAGGATTTGTTCATTTGTACTTGTTGTCTATCTAAAATTCACATATGATCATTTGAAGATTCTAATAGACTCGGTTTAAAGTGCTTTCATGTCAAAGGAATCAGACAAGTAATCTCGGAACCATGATCCAAAAACCCTTTAATTGAGATCGAAATTGGACTATAAGAAAAGTTGTATGGAAACATAATCGTGACATGACAGATGAATTGTTCCTCCTTGACAGCACCTCCAAACCAACCAATCAAGAAGGTAAAAGATTGCCTAGGACAAGGTTTAAGGTTTACATATCATGATAACCTAGCCGCTACATAACTCACCACCAATCAAATTCGTTCGAAAGGATGATGACGCGTGGTCCTAGTTAGGGAAATTGCAACTTGGTATGACCAAGATGGCACACATAGTCCATCAAACTATAGAAAAAGGGACAAAAGGTGAACGAGAAGCCGGGTCCGAACTGAGAAATTCCCTTTGCATAATTACCAAAGAATTCAGCAAATTCCAGTAATACAACACTTTTATTTTGCTAAAATGTCTTTAAAGTTGACAAAAGTATCAGTCATAAGTAAGATAGTAGCCAACCGTACCTTTTAAGTTCAAAAAATGGTGAATCCTTTGTATTTAATCAAATCAAATTTCTAATTTTTTAAAAATATATCTACTTGGAGTCATGTGCAGTTTGTTGAGTAAAAATTACAGCACTATAGGTATGGGAAAAAACAACAGAAAATCAACAGAAATTACATTTGGAAGGTTTTCAATGGAAGAAGAAAAATAAAAATAAAAAATAAAAACAGGCAAACAGGGTGCTGTCATGTCAGCACCCTATTAAAATTCTGTACAAAAATCTTGTACCTGCAAGTTTATTGGCAGGACCGTGCTACTTTGCCCGAAAAGGGCTCCCGGGTAGGGAATTTACCCTTATTGGCATCACCCTATTAAAATTCTGTACAAAAATCTACAGATTTATTGAAATTTCAGATCACACTTATTAGTGCACAATGGAACACATTTTTAACGTGCCACCTATGTATATAATTTAATTTCTCGACACACTTCTTATCCTAAATATAATGGTACGATGTAAATGGTACTAATTTGAACTTAGGATCCGTTGGGAATTGCTTTTTGAGCCCCCAACTCCTGCTTCCCAAATTTGCAATGTATGATTAACTTAAAATAATTGCTTAACCCTTGTTTGATCCAATATTATTTTCAAAACACATTTTTCTCTCTAATCTTTTTAATTAATTACACATTCTTCAATAAAATAATATTATATGTAAATTCAAATTTTTTTCTTATTTTTTAACTACGCATTCTACATCAATCTACTATTTTAAAATGCATTCTTAGAAGAATATGATTGAGAATAAGTTTGAAATTTTAAAAAATGAAGTTCAAAACAGGACTAAATTATAAGTTACACAAATAAAAATAAATATTATGTATATCGGGTGTTGCCATGTGACAATACATGATATTATCACATTTACAATGGGTAAGATAATTCCTATCCATAATAGGGAAAATATCATTTCTGTACTATCTATATACGAGCACAACAATAAAGTTGTTTAAACATACAACAATTAAGAAATAAATATTCACCAAATACTGAATTGATTCTTTAGCACAATAAAATTACAAGCTTGCTCAGTGTAGATGTAGTGGTTTACACCGAACACTCACAAACAAAGGTGTGGGTGAGTATTTTTTTACTTTTTTTATTGAGGTGAGCTTCGCGTGGGACCCACCTCATGTGAGGCATCAGTAGGGCAGTAGGGATGTACAAATGGAAAAACCCATAAAATTATGGGAAAAGCCACTAAGCCAGGCTTGTAGACCGGTCCTAAAATTATTCTCTTAAAACGCACCACCACCAAGCTACACGAGCATCTGTCAAATAGTCTGGTTAATCAAAGTGGTTACTTGAACAAGAAGTGAAAAGACACAAGGAGAGAAGAGAAATCATCGAGACAAGGCAACCTCAATCTATCTGCTCCGATTCCTCAAATCTAATATCAGTTATAAGAGCTGATGGGACGTTTCATGGACCATTTCCTATCCATCCAGCTCTGTCTGCAACACAGAATAATGGTGCTATAAACTTGTTCATGGATGATCAATTGATCATGTTTATTACTTTAAATTAAAGTCCTCGTTGGTATAGATTTTTTAAAATTTATTTTCCATCCTACCTTCTTTCAATAAAATAATTTTATACATAAACTTATAATTTTTATTTTTTAACCACATATTTAAATTTACTTTTTTTTTTTGACAAAATTGATTCTCAAAAGTCTACAGCAAACATACTCTAAATATAATAATCAATATAATTTATCATATATTTTTTGACAAAGCTTTTTGATATTATAAGCCAATAGATCCATTAAATATTATGATTAAAAGTGTAAAAATTATAAATTCAAATGAAAAACGAAATTTGACAAACTTTTAATCTTATA
>CAIGRF010106884.1:21367-34015 GCA_903798235.1 Fraxinus ornus | reverse complement strand
GCTATACACCTTAGCAAAAACCCTTTGTTTCATGATCGTACTAAACATATTGATGTCAAATATCATTTTATAAGGGATGTGATTTCAAAAGGAATTTCCAAAATTGGAAAAATTCCAACTCAGTTTAATCTTTCTGATATGGGCACAAAAGTAGTACATCTGCATAAATTTGCTACCCGCTTGAAAATATTATCTATTGACTTTTTATAATGTGTTACAGGTTACTTAGAGCATATGAAGACAAAATGGGAAATGCTCTTGGCTGCACTTATAGTCCCAAATTCTGGCAGCAAGGTGGAGATTGTGGGATTCGAACACTGGCTCTAATCAGTGTGCTACCAGAATTATTCTAAAGGCGTTTTTTCTCTAAGTGCGTTTTATCTAATTGCCAGTCTTTGTGATGTTGACACGTGGGGCATCCTGAACGTTGGCTGAGTTTCTAGAGACTTCTTATTTTGATTTGGGCGATTCACTTGGCCTTCTCTCTCCACCTCTCTGTCTTCGATTTTTGAGAGAAAATATTAGGGTTTCTCCCATTTGTGAGTTCCATACTCAAATCTCTGATTTGAGGCTGTAATCTTGAATGATTGTACTCTCTGTTTGTGATATTCTCTGTGAATATATCTGGGAACTAATGTTTCTCTGTGAGTTGTGGGTTAGAGAAGTNTCTGGGAACTAATGTTTCTCTGTGAGTTGTGGGTTAGAGAAGTTCAGTGAAGTTTCTTGGCGATTCTTCGTAGATCTGTCCATGTAAGAGAGATAAGTGTTCTAATTCTTACTCTTTGTACTAATTGAACGATTTGTAACCTTCGTAGCCAATTTGGGGCAGTATAATGCAACCGAGCATAATCCAACTTGTTAGATGCTCAACGGAGGATGTAGGCGTTGGATGTGGTCGCCGAACCTCCGGGGCTTAGGCCGAAAATAATTCTTGTGTTGATTTCTTAATTTTCTGCACTATTTACTTTCTGCAAATGCGTTTATTTCTCTACGCGATAATTAATATATTGTCGTCCTGACCTTACAATTATTATTTCAGAAGGTTCCAATTTTGAAAAGTTGATCGTTTCTAAGTCAAACCGGTTGGGTAGTTCAGCAATTTGTTCTAGCCACCCTCCTTCCTCTGCTTTGACCGCTTTCACTCACCAAACAAAATTTGAGTAAAAAGTAAATCTTTTTCAATAATCAATTATGTTCATCTTCTTCTTTCACCATACAACTACAACATAGATTATTGTAGCAATTGTTAGTATTAATTATAACTATAATTTCCATGCACTATTACTTCTATTTCTATAAAGATTTTTCTTAGGATACTGATATCATGTTTTGGCTGGCGGCTAGACTGTTCACATTTATCTTTCAACAACAAAATCAGTAAACCCATCAACCCAAAATTCTCCTCTTTAAGCATTCATTGGTGAGTTTTGTGTTTCCTATGTATGTTTTGATACACGAGGTGTACAATTTGATGATTATATGATGTTAATTTTGATGGGTTTCGAGCAGAAATAACAAATTAGAATGGGAGGGCTGTGTTCAAAGTCGCCCACAACACCAAACCCTTATGCTCTGAGAGGCACGGCCCGAGAAAAGCAGTATAATCAGAGGCAGCAGGCGCAGGTGGATGCTAGTAAAATTGTGATGACTTCACCGACAGCGAAAGATACTGTGGAAAATCAAGTGGTTAAAGAATCTCCTAGATTGTCATCTCGGTATTCAAGTATCAGTGATGATGAGTTTTATGATGGGATCCCGCGGTACCAGAGGAGTCCTTCGCGGAGATCAAGATCGATGAGGGGCACAAAAGTATGTAACAAACACCTCCCTTTTACCTCCTAGTATTGAAGTTGAGATTGTTGAATCATCCTCATATAAAAGCTTAGAGAGGACTTTGTTTAAATTTAGTCATCCAAAGCTTAAGCTCGCATAGAGGGACAAATTTATTTTTATAATTTAGTGTTCAATGGAGAGTGATGTACTTTAATCTTTAGGTATTAGGAGTTGTGTCCACTGGATAGGTGCTAGAACATGAGATCAAGTTTGACCTCATGTCATTTTATGCACGCCCTTACGACTGCAGAGTTATTAATATGATTGAATTGTTTGCCATGTTCTGGTCAAGTTTTGATTGGAGATCTTTAGTATGCTATTTGTAGTAGTTGGTATATTCTTGAGCACGAGTAGCAGTATATAACACAAATTCGAGAGTTGAAGTCAGTTAAGTGTATAGCATACATGAACATTTGGTATTGTGTCTGCGGATACGTTATAGAATAATGGATCTTTCTCCTTCTAGCACAAAAGTATATTCAGCATTATATATGATGAGAAACTAGTCTGATCAATTGAATGTCCGTTTCCACCTAATATGCTTGTTATAACATTGAACATAGTAATTTGGTGAATCAGGAGCTCATCCTATTATTTGTGCCAATATGATTTGTTGTACATGAATGAAGTTCTTTTTCTGGTTATTGTTCATTGACTTAGCTTATACGAGAGAGGAGAAAAGAACATGGTTTGTTATCAGTTGTAAGAAAATATGGTCCAAATCAGAATGGCCCCTTATGAGAATGTTAGGAAACCATGAGCAGTATGGAATCTAATAGGTGAGTGGTAAATGTGAAATATGGAGAATGATTGGTGGTTTTATATTAATGGAAAGTGATGAGTTTGAAAATGAAGTTGTTACAATAGGATCACATTTTAGTTGGCTATATATAGCACCTTTGGCTTTAGAAACTTAATGCACGCGAGATGACATTTTTCATGAATGAGAGTAAGTGTGATGCGCATATATTCAATTCCTCTATAATGTAAAACCAAAATAACGAATTTCTGCTTTTGTTTATGATGAATTAAAGATCTTCGTGGACGCACCCATTCTTGGAACTTAAGATCATTTCATCTTTTTAGAGCTAATACATGTAGGCTGTAGCAGATTTACTTACCATATCTTTGACGTACTCATTTGTGGCTGTGTTGTGAACTTATTCCAATCTTTCACTTTCAGCAGATAATGAACTATGGAATGCTTACTTCACCGACCAGATTATGCTATTGTGCATGTGCAGAACCACATATTTTTGCATAGGGTGTAGACTCTTATGGAAATTGGAAAATACAGTTGACTATATGTTGAATAGACATAATAAAATTGATCAATGGCATTTTGGGCCCACTAAAAATCTGGAAAAAAAAGAAATGTCAAAAGTATATCTCTCATGCGTCTGCTAGGCTTATTCAATTGTTACATTCTTACTCCCTCGTCCAATAATTAGAGAAGGATTTTATAAACATATTTTATGCAGTGTCCTGATAGTGACACTCAAATTTTCTTTTTCCTATTACTCTACTGAATCATATGACAGAGAGAGGGAGGGAGGATGGGAGGTAGAGAGAAATTTATATACATGTTTTATGCACAGTGCCCTGATAGTGACACTCAAATTTCTTTTGTGTAATCTTGTTAGGTTATAATGGATAACTGTGGTACAAATTGTTGGGCTTTCTAACAAGCTCTTATTTTGGGACTTCCTGAAATGAAAAGTATATCAATAACAAATAGTCCGAGGGGGAATAATTTCGTCATACTTTTAAGGGAATGATATACAACTGAAAGTTAATTTGTGTTTTTATTTTATATCTGCAAAGACTTTATTGTACAAGTACAAACCATTCTGCTGTGACTTGTGATGCTAATTACAATTTCTTAATAGAAACTTATTTCATGGTTTTCTACGAGATAATAGCTTGGATATACGTTATAACGAAATTAATACCATAAACATCTTTAAATGAGTTTGGTGTTGACACGATATCCAAATATTACACTACGACAGACAGTTTTGTTATGAACAACTAATAGAGAGGAACAATAAACTTAATAATGACCCAGCTGATGAAACATCCTGACTACGCTACAGCTTTTAACCATATCAGGGTGAAAATTATTGCAGGTTTCGGAAGTGGGTTCACTCTTGGGCAAAGCTGGCAGTGCTGGACTTGAAAGGGCTGCTGGAGTTTTAAACACTGCATTTGCTTCTGGAGCAGCAAACAAAAACGGTGAACTTTCAATTCTAGCATTTGAGATTGCCAACACAATTGTTAAGGGATCCAGTCTTATGCAATCACTTTCAAGACGAAGTATACGGCAACTGAAAGAAGTGGTGCTTCCTGTAGAAGGCGTGCAACAGTTAATATCAGAAGACATGGATGAACTTTTAAGGATTGTTGCTGCAGACAAGAGGTTGGTAATGAGGAGAGACACTTCTTTCCTCGCAATGTCTATCACTTTAACTTTCATAGGACGGAATTTTTAATTTTTACCCATTCCTTTCTAAACAATGAATATGTGATTTATGTGAGTGTGTACACAGGGAGGAGCTCAAAGTTTTCGCAGGAGAAGTAGTTCGTTTTGGAAATCGATGTAAAGATCCTCAGTGGCATGACTTGGATCGTTTTTTTGAGAAGTAACTTAGTGAATCTTTATAATTCATCAGTGTTCGTAGAGTGAAAAACTTGGTTTGTCCCTAAACTTATATGCATGCTCACAAATGGTCCCTGAATTTCTTTTAATAGCCTGTTTGGTACGGCTTAAAATCTAATTAAAATTGAAAATATGACCGTTATTGGGTGCCACCCGTCTAATAAAAGTCAACAATAACGGCTATATTTTCAATTTTAATCTTATTTTAATTTCTACCAAACACCCTCTAAATGTTTACCGTGTTAGTCACTGAAATGGATTCGGTCCACAGAAACTAAAGTTGATGCTTATTTTCTGGCTAACGGCATGCTTATGTGGCATGACCGTGTGACCTAAAATATCCTACTCACTTTTCAGCTTGGTTTAGTCACATTGAATTGACTGAAAAAATCCAAACAGTTGAGATATTTTAACTGATCTCAGTGATTCTACCTTGTTGGAGGATTGTTTGTACACTTGACATTTGGAATCAATGTTATCTCAGCACTACCTTGTCCATAGGAGACAGAATCCATTTCAGTGTCTAACGGAGCAAATAGTCAAAAGTCTAGTAACTAAATATTAATATTTAAAGTTCAGGGACCATTTCCAAGCACACCTATAAGTTCAGGGACGAACTAAGTGTTTAACCTGTGTTTGTATGTATGGGATGTCATGTTGGGTTTTCACTTGCTGGATGCTAATTTTTGTTTTCCAGACGTAGTAGAGATCGTACCCCACAGAATCAGTTAAGGGAGACGGCAGAATCAGTGATGGAGCAACTGATGATCTTAGTTCAACTAACAGCTGTTAGTATTACCTCTTTGTCACAATCAATGTTATGATAATTTTTACTCACTTTCTTTGGAGCTTGGCTTTTCATCAAGAAAATTGTTTTTGATGCTGTTATTATTATTGTTCTGTTACCACTATTTCTTTAGTATAATTTTTGTCATCAATAATATTTTTATAAGAATGAAACTCATTAAATCTCTCTTCAAGGTCACTGCCAATTCTTTTTCTCCCAAGGCCAGTTGCTCCTTTTATTCCCATAGTGCCATTCTATATTTCAAAATTAATGAGTCTTATAACTATTGCTTTGAGATTGCCGACAATAGCACTGTACTTGTAAAGTGAGCTGTGTTTATTTTTGCAAGTTTACATGCTATTACGCAACAAAGAATTCCTGTTTAACGATGATTAGTAGTCTTTCTTTGCGAAGACTAAAGAAAAAAATCTACTTCTTTGGACCACAGGAACTATATCAAGAATTGCATGCATTGGACACATTTGAGCAAGATTATCAACTTAAGCGTCTTGAAGAGATTAGATTAAGTGTCATTCAAAGAGGTGACCACTTAATTCTCTTACTTGCATTCCTTTTGCATGTTGCTTTCTACAAAAGATTTTCTAATTAAGTATATAGGGCGATGAATTGTGATTGCAAGCCCCGTTGCTTCGTCAGTTTATTTTCAATTTTACTATGTCACTCTAAGTCCATATGACCAAATAGTGAATGTATGCATAGATAAGCTCCTAGCACCATCTGTGTTTGCTCATTAAGAAAGATAGCCTTGTTCAAAAAGGAAGTTGTCCATCTCCCTGAGTCACCTAGAATGAAAAATGTATCTACGTATTTCTTTGTGACAAAAATATATTCCGATCAATACTAGTTATGCTGACTTATATTCTAGCACTTAATATGAAATCCTGCCATCAATGAAGAGCAGTTCACCGGCTTTTGTTGATTTTTTCTTCTTCAATATGGTGAGTGGAGAATGCGTTGTACCAGATATCTTTGCACGTTTAGAAGTTCTTGTAACATCAAACAGTCAATATTAGGGTATCAGAATATTGATAAAACTGATGAGCTTTGTCTGCTACTTGATATCACTATCTCATCACTTGCTATGGCCTAGTTTGCCACTTGATTTTGTTAGTTTTTTCTTCTTCAATTGGATCAGCTGAGAATACTTTGTATCGAATATCTTGTCATGTTTAGAAGTTCTTGTATTAACAAACAGTCAATCTTAGGCTATTTAAGTATTGACAGTCCTTATGCGCTTTATCTGCTGCTTGATCCTCACTGCCATAACTTCTTCTTATGGCCAAGGTTTTTTCTTCTCTTTAATTAGTCCCACAATTATATGATCTGGGATGTGTGTTATAACACTAAGAATCTGTTAGATTCACTGTATAGTCAGATGATTTTTGGCTTCTCCCACTCAAAAGCTATTTCTTCTGTATTCCTTAGTTTGTGATCAAGCTTTCAGATGATGATAATCTTATATCAAATGTTATGTACTTAGGTAAAAAAATTTAAGCTTCATATATTTAAATGACGGTAAATCATAGTTCGTGCAATTCTTTCTTTCCATATTAATACATACTGTTCAAAATGTAACGCTATCAAGGATATAATAGTTAGATCGAATGATCCTCAATTTTTTTGATGTCTTTCATTATAGGAGACAAGGACGGCCTAGCTGTTTTGGCAGCTGAATTGAAAAGCCAAAAGAAACTAGTAAAAAATTTAAAGAAAAAGTCGTTGTGGTCCAGAAGTTTAGAAGAGGTAGCTATTCTTTTCCTTTGCTTATTAACTAGCTAAACTGATAACACCACCAATTAAGGAGAATCTCTGTTCACCTCTCTAGTAGAGACTTATTTAAACTTGGACAGGGAATCTCCTTGTGGTTTCAGGAGTTAGATTTTTATCTACTTCCCCTTTTAAAAATAGTTGCTATATGCTCCCCTCTATAAAGTCTGTGCAGCCATATAATTTAACTCGTTAATAGCTTTGAGTGGGCTTGACCAAAAAGGGGTTGACGAGCGAAGGTTTCAGAATGACATGGCGTTTGATAGTTTGTGTCTTTTCAAAACCAGAAGGGAGAACTAGCCCGTTTTGAAAACCATAACATCACGGCCCAGAAGATTGTAATTCATAGAATTTCTTCCCTGATAATGTCTTATTTGACTCCAATGTAAATGCTGGGTTACAGGTTATGGAGAAGCTTGTGGATATTGTCTTATTCTTGAATCAGGAGATAAATAATATATTTGGCAGTCCAGGTATGTTTAAATCTTATAAAGCAACTGTGATATTGTTATATGTCTGAAAAGCTGCTAAAATGATTGTTTTTTATAATCTCAAAATAATAATAATAACAAGGAAATCCATGCAATACTCATCTGAAGCAACCTGTTCTATACTGCATTAAACTCAACCTTCGCTACTTAGCACTGAAAATCTTTGAGGATTCAAAAACAGTGTATATTATAAGAGTTTCCGTCTTCATGTTCATTTCTCAGAGAACTCTAACAAATTGTTTAAATCATACTTCTACAATATATTCATCTGGACTTCTATTTTCGGAATGTGCATATTGGTATCAATTAAATATTTTTCTTGTTTTCTTTGGTTGGTTTAAATTATCTTTGTGGATGACCAGCAGTTGGTGAATTGGTGGAAAAAGGATCCACGAACAATAAACAAAGGTTGGGGCCTGCTGGGCTTGCATTACATTATGCTAATATCATTCTCCAGATTGACTCAATTGTAAGTATACAACTCTTCACTAGCTGATACTTAAATTACTGATGACCTCCTGGTGATGATTTTGTGTTTTAGACTTTTATCTCTAATTGAATATGAATGATCAATATTTCCTATCATGACTAAGATTCCTCATGCCATGTCTAGTCATGTCATCAATATACTTCAAAGACGTTGTGGTTAGGTCCAAAAAGATGGCACTGGCTGGCTTATAGTGTTCATTGTGTTAGAAAGTTCTTAAGGGTTCTAAGTTTATGTATTTTGTGGGATTTCTTTATACCAGAATTGTTACTGTTGGTATTCTAACTTTATGTTTGTGATGGAACAGTGTGGCAAATATTGCAAATGCTCAATTCAACTTTGATCAAATTGTCAATTGTTACTGAGAAATTTGGATTTAGAAATAGTTTTAGAATTGTCAATTGTTATTGAAAAATTTGGATTTAGAAATAGTTTTAGAAAAAAGGTTATCATGTGTTTTTGTGCTCTTACGGTTACTCATATCTCAACTACTCCAAAGAAAAGTGTTGAAGAAGGTTATCATGTGTTTTTGCGCTCTTATGGTTACTCATTCATCTCAACCACTCCAAAGGAAAGTATTGAAGATAAGATTTAAATGTATCGTGTGGTCTTATCTAATAGCTTAAGCTTAAAGATCAGATGATTCAATGTAATATTAGAGTAAGCAAAGGTCCTATCTTCAAGTCTTGCAGCTTCACATTTATTAAAAATTGTGCACGTGTAAGGTTGAAATGATATAAATGCGGACTTATCTAACATCTTAAACTTTAAATCAAGTGGTTCAATAGAAACGCATATAAATTTCACATGAATAGATGCATTATTTATGACGCGTGGCATTATGATTGTCGAGTGGTTTGCAACCAGTCCTCTAGAAAACATTTAGTTTGAATTATGTGTAGATTTCTTGGAGAAGTCATTTTGAGAATCTATTTGGAAAAAATCCCATTAGATGCAATGAGCAATTATCTTCAATTCCGTAGAAGTTTGTAAAAAGTAGACAGAAGCACTTCTTGTAAAGCCCATATTGTGAAGTTCATCCGTAGGGCAGAATTTTAATTCAGAAGTTATGCCAAACTCTACCTGTATATCTTTATATTATCTTGTCACTGTTGACAAAACCTTTGTTGAATTACTTTGTCTCTACAAGCGTTCTCTTTCCGTCGAAGTCATGAATAAATCACTCTCAAAGCAATGGCCAGTACAATTTGTATCATGTTGGACCCTTCTTCCATTTGTGACAAATTTTTATTTTCATCTGTCATCTGAATTTGAATGAGCATGCTTCTCCTGTGATTAGGTAGCCCGTCCAAGTTCCATGCCTCCAAACGCCAGAGATACATTATATCAGAGCTTGCCACCAAGTTTAAAATCTCCGTTAAAATCCAAACTGCACTCCTTCCGTGTCCAGAAGGAGGTATTTTCTGTTACCTTATACACTAAAATTTCCAGGCTTCCATTGATGATTTTCGTGATACTTTCTCTTACTAATCTGTTGGTTCGAGTCTTTGATGCTTTTAATGTAATTTTTGCTTATCCTATGCAGCTCACTGTGACAGAGATCCAAGAAGTGATGGAAAAAACATTACAATGGCTTGTTCCTGTTGCCACAAACACGGCTAAGTAAGAATTCAAAGATTTCCTTTTTTTACCTGTATCTATTGCGAAAGACTTTTGTTAATTATGTTCGTGTTTGCTTTTACTCGAGCAGGGCCCATCACGGATTCGGTTGGGTTGGAGAGTGGGGAAATACTGGGTGAGTAAATGAAATGTTTGTATGATGAATCTTGTTATTCGATATACGATTTAAAGTAGATGTTAAGTGGTTTTCGTGAATACAGGTCAGATTTGAATCGCAAGTCAGTTGGGCCAATTGATATTATGCCAATCGAGACACTCCACCATGCTGACAGGCAGAAGACAGAAGCTCATATCCTGGAACTATTGCTGTGGCTTAATTATATGGTAACTCAGTCAAAGGCCCGTGTCAATAGTAACAAAGTTGAAACGCGAGTAGTCAGATCCCCAGCCAGTTCACCTCCACGGGAAACTGATCAACTATCGAACACGAAAGCTGCTTCAAATGCAACATCAGCTTCAACTACTGAAGAAAACGAAACAAATTCTCCGGTGAATAATACCACTGTTGATTATGTACTTGGCAAAGAGAAGGCATTTGATGTTGTTGATGCATAGTAGAGATGCATCGATAGAATGTGTTATATGCACGCACCGGCACCATTGTATAAAGGCAACAATATGCTTATATATAGTTTTGAAAACAGATTCTCGGGATTGACATCTCCATGGCAGAAATTGTTGTTGAAAATCAAAGCGAATAATGATATAAAATAAACGAAATGAAGTTTGGTATGCACGAACGAAATCTCTATAATACCTATTTGCTGCAGTATTATATTTAATAGACACATCTCTTCTAATATACAAATAGATTTTCTTAGAATTTACCTTAAATGCAATGAGGACACTAGTTGAAGGTCCATGGAGGGTGGAGAGACACTTGTCCTGAAATTTGGAGCCCTTAGAGGGACATGTGACGAAATGTGATGTGTTCGTCCAAGACGTGGATATTAGATAGAAATTATTTTTAAGACTGGGATTGGGTTCGGTTTTGAGAGATGGGCTTGGTCCACCTTAGGAGCCTTTCAACGGGGACATCTAGGTCCCTCTGAAATAGTTGATGAGTTGATCACGGCTTAGCTTAAGTTGACAGTCAAGAGACGATAAAGATCGGTGAGAAGCAGGTGCATGAAAAAAGAAAAGATAGTCAAATTGATCATTAAACCTAATCATGGTTAGATGGCTGAACTATGACCGGGTAGTCAAGCTCGATAATGAGACCATGCTGGTCGAGCTCGGACGGAGATGGCTGGGCTCAACGTGGGGTGTTAAGAGTGGCCAGTTTCTTTGTGACCATTAATTTTGCTATAAGGGTTCATTAATCAAGATACACAGATTGAGATAAAACAGATAATCCGAGTTGTCACGTGCAAGAAGTAAGCTCAATCAAGAACAAGAACCTAAAGCCAGCAAAGCAAACACTGTGTTACCAAGCTGTCGGACCGCCCACTCCCTTTTCCTTATTTGTTAAACAACAAAACCTCGATTACACTGTAGTCAAAAGTAATCGCTTGCTATAACCAGACACGTGGGAGACAATCGTTTGAGCAGTTGCCTTTTAGTCTGTGCCCTTATTCATCCTTAAAGAATCACACACGTGGGATAATCATCAACTATTGTCTGTTGCCACGTACGCATTTCAAGTTTCAACACCTGGTGGCTAGCAATTTCGTGACTGCTACGTGTACTTCTTCTGTTAAAGGCCGTGGGAAGTAGGACTTCACAACTTAAAATTACAAATTTAGCCATGCATGTTTACAAGCGTAAAATTTGAAAAGGAATGTTAATGGCTCGGCTCGATTTACAACACGAGCCTGTTCGAGCTTGTCTTTCGCTGATAAGATTGCGGGTACTATAAATATGTCATTGACTATATTCAACAATGTTAAAATTTGGGTATTACCCGAATTCCTTATTGAAGTAATTGAATAATTTTATTTGAAGTGCACGTCAAGAATAATTTAATTTGAAATGTTATTGGAGTTCTATGTCAAGTTAAAGTTTTATTTTGAAAGTCCATTGAGAGTTAAAATCGATATTGGTTTTGAATAAGACTTCGATGGAGAAAAAAAAAATTCGGGGCAGATTGCATTTTTCGCGTTTTTCTTCTCCTACTTCGTTTTGGACTCAATTTTTGGCATCATACTTCGTCAACAACTCAACCAAGAGGGTTTGGACATCCCCTACATGTTTCATATATATACTAGGTTTTTCTATACAATTTTATAGTGTGAGATTTATGATTACTAGCTTTTAGGATCATTATAATATTTTTCTCTCTTCTCCATTATTCTTGAGGCAACAAAATCTCATAATTCTTCTGTCATATTCTTGTCTTCTTTTATTCTTTTATTCTTGATCAAATACTTTATTACTTTGTCATATAACTTCAACATATCAATTCGGTGATTGATGTTACAACAAGTAGTATCAATCTTAACAGACAATATTAGATATTAATATCGTTGGTCATTTCACAACTGAAGTTGATCCCATTAATAAATCATCCCATGTAGGGGCTCCAAGCAAGTTATTTTCGTACTTTATAGGAACTCGGAAAAAGTTTAATTTGTGAGTTAGCATTGGAGTATGAATTACGTAATTTTATAACTCGATCTTTTACCGCGGCATAGTTGTTTCTAAGGCAAAATTTAATTATTTTGAAATAATTCCAAACACCATCTAGTTTTGCTTCGTACAAGGATCAAATATCGCAACTAAATAAAAATCATTGATAAACGAAGAAAATAATTTTTAATGTGCCTTCCATTAGGACAAAAACATGGATTGATGGAAACGAGGAACAACACAGAAATTTCAGTAGAGAATATGGATTCTTGTCAAGAACCGCTGTCCTGAAAAATGGGTAGAGTGACTACTTAAGTATTCTCCGTTGAACAGTTAAAATTTGAGATCAATGTTTAGTGACAGTTAAATTTCGACATATGTGATTAATTCATAG
>CAIGRF010106884.1:0-11375 GCA_903798235.1 Fraxinus ornus | reverse complement strand
AAATTTTGATTAAGGTCGTGCAGTTGATGACCCAAAAATTATCTCAAGAAGAAGAGGTTTAGTATATCACATGAATTGAAACTAATGCTGTTAGTCTATGCTTCTTTGAAGCTTAAAGGAAATGGAATATTGTTGTCAACCAATGAATTTTTCATTGTGTGATATATTGCAAATTAAAGGCAGAAGAAACGTGTCACGTATTAAATGGATTCTGTTCCAATGAATATCTGATATCTTACTATAAGCAGTGGAATGCTTCCATCTCAATTAATCACACAACCATGATCTGTTGGAATCTAGTATCTCCAAGCTGTAGCTTTACGGCCTTAAGTTAGTTGTGTACTTTTTGTCAATTGTCGGTGAGAGTTCTAATGTGCACATGTAAGACAAATCTTATTGGCTGCACATGTCCCAATACACTTCTTATATGACTTGGTATAGCCGTAAAGGTTTTCAATGGGTCTGCAGACATCGTTCTTTTAGGTAAATTGTTCTAATGCATTTACAGTCTGTTAACTTGTTTTTCATGTCTTATGGCAGAGATGGTAAATATGGCATCTGAACTTGTTAATTCTGCAACAAGTGATAAACTTACTGAAATGGATTGGATGAAAAACATTGAGATTTGTGAATTAGTTGCACATGATCACAGGTAAGATTCAGCACTTACTTTTTACTATGTTAAATGCAGACATTATACTTTCCAGCGTTGATAGGGCTTCAACTTGGTTAGGTGTTAGTCAGTTCTCTTTCTTGATGGGGACATACTATTTTGTCAGAAGGTTTTGTAAAATATTTGTTTTGTTTTATCCAATTTAATAAATTTTCATTTTGCTATTAATTAGTGGTTGATGGTTGTTTCTTCTACACTGTAGATGTAGAAGGTAAAATTCAGAAACTTTTTTCTTTCACTTTGCTATTTATAACATTAGATAAGTTCCTTTGAAATTGGTAAAATGGAGAGAATATAAGCTGTTGTGTTGAGCTGATTTTTAAGGCATAGCTGTTGTGTGTGATTTAACATTTTTTTGAACCTTGATTTAACATTTTTAGGGTGTGTTATTAATGTAGGCAAGCTAAAGATGTTATAAAAGCCGTTAAAAAATGCTTGCGAAGCAAACACTCAAACACACAACTATATGCAGTACTGGTGAGTACTTCTAGGGTTCAAAATATTTTTGCTCCGGTTATGTTCCTATTGTTGGCATTCCATGATATGTTTATGTCCCTCAAACTTGCTGGAATAATCAATAATCCAACTTATTGTTCTTTCTGGTGCTCAAATCATACAGTTGCTGGAGATGTTAATGAATAATATTGGAGAACCTGTTCATAAGCAGGTTACCGAGACAGGAATACTTCCCATACTTGTTAAAATAGTTAAGAAAAAGGTTGATGCTTCTCCATTTGTGACTCTCTATCATAAGCTGATTTGATTGAGTGAGAAATAATTTATGTCCTTTTTACAGTCAGACCTTCCTGTGCGGGAAAAGATATTTCTTCTTTTAGATGCAGCTCAGACATCTGTAGGTGGAGCTTCTGGGAGGTTCCCTCAATATTATTCTGCATATTATGAATTGGTGGTAGGTACTGAACACGTTGAATGTTTGATTTATCAAGTTTCGATCAATATAAAATGAAAGCTCATGTCAAGAAAATACTGGTCGAGCATGTTAGTGTAACACCTCTGAAATGAATGTAGATCTTCTAAATTTTTTTTCTAATAATGCATTTACTTTCCACATTGCCATTGAAGATACAGTTTTAGGGACACCGATTTCTTTACTTGGTTCAAGAATAGTTTTAGTGCAAAAAAGTCAACATGAATAATACTTGAGTAAGAGGAATCTGTGAATATTGCTGTGCTTTGGTGTATGTCATGCATTATTATCAAGTATATCATTGTATTCCATTACTCTCTGAAGCTTTATAGTTTTAAACCATGGAGATGATTTGTAGTAAACCTTGGCTATCCTCATCATCTGTACTTTGATAGGGTTATATTACTTATCTGTACTGATTTAGCATCCAAGCAGAAGATCGAAAATCTTGGCCATGTCTACTTTGTAAATAATATGGTCTTCTCAAAATTTTCAACAGCTGATAATGTTTTGGAAGTATCATGATATTTGCTAAGTGGACCAGAAAAGTGACATGTAAACCACATATAATTTATACCTCAGATTTTTTAGGTTCCAAAAGTTTAAACAAACATTGTTAGGCAATACTTTTATTATTAGTTGTTTTAAATGCTTACCTGTAAGGGTCACCAGTTCGAGTTCCCTCAGGGCCACTGAGGTGAGTATCCGGCCATAAACATCAGGCCCGTGGGATTAGTCGAGGTGCGGGCAAGCTGGCTCGGACATCCACGGTTATAAAAAAAGAAAAATGCTTACCAGTAAGAAAAACATTTTTTTTTATATTTGTTGGTTCCATGCCTTCCATTTATTACCAAAAAACCTTATTTTAGATATTTTCCTCCCAATGAATATAAAATTGATAAAGATATGTAAGATTACGAGCATATTTGGGATAGTTTCGACTTCTGCTTCTACTTTTGTAGAAGAGCTTCTTGAAGAAGTGACATTGAACCAACTTTCTCTAAAATCTATTGTAACAAGACGAAGCACTTCTAGATAATTATCGAATAAGGCCCAAAACGGCTTCTTAGTCTTAAAAGTAGCTTTTGATTTTTAAAAGCTCTGTCAACGGGTCCTACATCTCTAAATAACACCAATAACAAATAGTGTCTTATTCCCAATAACTTTGGGGTAGGATATGTCAATCCTTTTTTGCCACATTTATTGATTATGTAATAAAATCAAATCTATACATAAATTTCCAAATAAAAATATAGCAATCATTTTTGGATAATCGGGTCTGAGGAAGATGAAAGTGGAAACTTTCTGATAAGGTAATAAAAGCAGCAGGGATGTGTGCTATATCTTTAAATTTAATGTCTTCGGATACTATTTGGATGTATTATGCTTTTAACTGCGTATATAGTTAATGATGTTGATGGGCTCATTTTAAAATGATGGAATTACCTGTAAGAAAAGTATGCATTCCTTGGAGATGGATACTAATCTTACATTCCCTGCTTGGAGAGTCTTTCTTTTCAATTGTAATAAGGATTTCTTAGTTCACTGTATAATATGTTTTTTCTGTTGTCTCTGCTGGTGTATACCTGTGATGTTTTGCATACATTGTGGCGGAAAAACTCTAATGTTGCAGACTAGGTTAACCTTGGATACTATGTTCACAGAGTGCAGGAGTGCAATTTGCTCAGAGGCCTCGTGATATCCCCAACCCTCATGCTACATCAAACACCAACGAGAATAATTCACTTGATAAGGTATCTGCTACTAAATGTGAAAGTGCACCAAAGACACAAACTCAGAAGGTTTCTGAATACAGGTATCATCGTTGCTTCATATATATGACTTGGTATCCATGTGTACTTTCTTTATTCATAGAAGAAAAAGAAGTTGAGCTTAGTATCATTTTTTTTTGGCTCTCTTGTGGTTATTATCCTAGTTTTCCTTGCCATAAAACAAGTTCAATTAATCACAGTATTCTTGAGAAAGCTAGCACTGCACTGGAGGTCTTGAAGGATGTCCTTAATGCTGTTGATGCTCAACATCCTGAGGTATTTACTGGTGTAGCATTCTCTATTATTCTGCTGAGCGTAATGGATTATAGACATGATAAAGATGTAAATAGTAAGAGCAAACAGGAAGCAGTACAATATGGGAGCAAAATGTTAGATATTAGAGAGGTGGGGTAGTTGCCGATCCTGGAGGAAATGCTATACTAAATGATGACAAAGCTATAACTTGAGGTTCAATAGTAAAACATAGGGAAAAAAAACCCTAATTTCCTTGAAACAATTAAATCGCAAGAATTTAAGGAAAAGACGAGAAAAAATTGAAATAGTTAAATAAAAGTTCCCAACCTCCCCATCACCAGTTGCACTATTCGGAGTTCATCTGTCATTTAATATTTTGCATCATCCATAAATCATAATGTTGTAATCCTCCTTAAGCCTTAAAACCATGAACTTGTGCAAGCATCAGCAGCATATGAATATTGCAATTTTAAATTGGAAAGAGAAAAAAAGGATCAATAACTTACCATGTCTTAATTCAACAATTTTAAGATTTATGTGCAATTGGTAATTGAACAATTTTGAGATTTGTGTGCAATTGGTGATTGACTTATCCACCACATTATGGAGCTTCTGAGTTGTTTCCTCATTCTTTTTGCCTGAGCATTTGTACTACTTTATTGTTCTTTTAGGGAGCGAAAGAGGAGTTCACACTTGATCTTGTGGAACAATGTTCTTTTCAAAAGCAACGAATAATGCAACTTGCAATGACTTCTCGGTAAGACCTTCACACATTTTTTACTTCCATCAGAATAATCTCACAATGGCTGCATCTCGTAAAAGCTTACTAATAAGACTGGTAGTTTATTTGCTTGTTAAACACAACTAATTTTAGTTACTTAAGCTTCCTAGTTATTGCATTGCCATGAATTGTATGTTTTTACTAGATTTTGATCACATGATGTGAGAGCAGAAGAGGTATGCATAACATAAAAGTCGTACAATATTTAACTTGCTTCTTACAACAAGCTAAGCCTTATTTCAATAAACAGACGTCAGGTTAACTACATGATATTGAAACAAATAACTCTGCAGGATTATTGTACTTCGGTATTTGTTCCATATATAGTCATTTCTTGCGTTTAGCAACTGAAATTGAATTTTTCATTCAAATATATTGTATATCATGTGATGGTGAAAAGCTATATAGATGGAGGAATCATGTAAACACCCAATATCCCATCCAAAACTACATTTGGCCTAAAAAAATATTTTACTTGATATGAATATACTGGAGTGTTGTGGAGTGTGTTTGATGAGTGAAGTGAGTCACAATGATTAAATGTGAGAAAAAATGGCAGTGGCAATCTAAGGTTGCTGTAACAAATCTAGCTTGCAATTTTTTCAATGGCATTGTTTTGGGTCAAATACTCAATGACTGTCTGGTTGCACCTTTTTGGACCAATCAGTGAAGCTGCTATATATCATCTGGACTGTGAATTCAGATATCTGCCCCCTTTGATCAAATGGGGAATGATTCTATCAGTTTAAGTCTGCATTAGCTCCGACTGTTGTCCTTCAGCTTTTGCATAGAAAGTTAAGCTGTTAATTGCCACACATTTGTTGGCCAAAATCCTTTTTTGCGGAGGCATGTATGCTTATAAAGAATGCCAAAACTGCATCATTTCTTGCTCTTTATACTGTTTCCTTTTCTTTTTTCATGCACAACTTATAGAGGATAGACATCATAAGATTTTTATAGGAAGGGCTCTGAGTATTGCAATCCATACCAATAGTGTGAAGTGGAATTAAATGTACTCAGTTCAGAAGAGTTTCCACCCAACTGCTTCTTGTTTTTTAGGACTTATTGTTGTTTCAGCTGTCTACGATAAGCCATTTTTCATTGTTTTCTGGATTTCGGGATTCTTGATGTAATAGCAATTCTCTTTATTTGCATTCACTGGCCAATCTTACATTTTGTAGAGAAAGGAGACAATTTATTATGGTAATGGCATTCTTCTCAAACGTAGAATGTTGGATGCCTCAATATCGTTTAGATTCAAAATTCTTCTTGACATTGTTATGTAATTTCTTTAGTAATAATGAATATAGAAAGAAAAACCAAAATCGTGACTATTATATGTTCAATGTTAAGGGTGTGTTTGAGTCATATTATTTTGGAAGAAAGTATTNGTTGAAAATGAGTAGAAGAATGATAATGAAAATTTTAATATGTACCAAACAGGGGCTAAGGTTGGTCGATTTCAGTGGGACTTCTGATACATCACAGGATATCTGGATGTACTTCTATATCTATACTATGTCAAGAACTCATCTTTTTTAACCACTTGGATGGACTTTAAGAAGTCCAAGTTTGTTTTGGATTGTGATTAGTTATATTATTAGTATTTCATATAATTGAAGTTGCAGCATTATTTTTTGTCTTTCAGGGACGAAAAGATAATCTCTCGAGCAATTGAGCTTAACGAGCAGCTTGAAAGAGTTTTGCGAAGGCATGATGCACTTGTTTCTGGTAGGACAATGTCCATATCGAGTCATATTGACCATGAACGGAAAATGACCATATCAAGTCATATTGACCAAGAACAGGCAGCGGAAAAGGAAAAGGAAAAGGAAGAGGAGGCGGCGGAACAGCTTTTTAGAAGGTATGCATTTGTGTGTTGATAATCACGGTATATTACTGAATCCAATGACACTGAAATATAGCAGTTAGTCAAATTTTGGGAACTTGCGGTGTTGGTTCAACTTTTTACAATAGCTGCACAATCAGGCTCCACTTATGGAAACTGTATAAATTTTTGTTGTCACGTGACCATCATGGAAGCAGGTCCTGTTTCTAATTTTTGGAGAGAGTCCAATTTATGAAGCTGAAGCAACTAGCAAGCTTCATAAAGTTGGACATGGGAGGGCCATGATCATGGTTTTAAAGAAATTCAAACGGTTTCCCCTTTTCAATTATAATGTAAGTTTGGGAACCAACTTGCTAGTGGAGCAATAGGTTGTGGAACAATATTGCAGTTATCCACAAAACTACTGTAGTAAAATAGCAGCTAGTTTCCTTTCAGTGACATGGATAGAGATTCTTCTTTTCTCGTATCGATTCCAATGTTATTAGAGCTTGTTATGATCATCTTTATTGTTAACTTCAGGTTTGGTTTCCATCTTCTATCTAATATGGTCACTTAACTGTTGATGGACAGGATAAGGAAAGGGAAAGCTTGTCTACGACCAGAAGATGAAGGCTGCCAAATAGAGCGGCCGTTGGGATTTCTGGGTTGTCCTGTTCCTGGAGAAATGCTTCATCGCCCACTCATTCGACCACTAACTGTGGAGCCAAAGCAACAACTTGTTCGGCCGCTGATTATGGAGCCAAAGCAAGAGTTTGTGCGGCCACTAACTATGGAGCCCGATCAAGAAGCTAATGGAACTCGACCAGCAGTTGCAATTCCACCACCACCAGCTAAACATGTTGAGAGAGAGAGGTTCTTCAAGGAGAAAAAGGCAGATGTTTCTTCGCTTGATGGACATGTGAGGAACCTCTCACTACACAGCCAAAGTGCACACAGCCGAAATGCCAGCAGCTCTCGCAGTGGAAGTTTAGATTACAGTGACTGAGAAGTTTTCTGCGAGAAAAATGCTGTTAGAAGGTTGAAGGCCGTAGTATTTTACATACATGGAGGTTTGAGGTTTTCAAGGTTTCCATCGCTTAGATTGCTGATTATGAGGAGGAGGATTCGATAGCTGAAAGTTCTGAGATGATAGGTGTGATGTAAGAAGTACATAGTGTTTTATCAAAATTATGAATGCTGAATTTGTATTTCGAGTTAGACATGAATTTTCATTTCAGACTTTCGGGTTATACTAAGTTACTGGATCCAAGTTTTATCCTTGTAAAGAATTTCTTCTCGTCTTCACCCATAAGTGCAGGTCGTGTTCGTTCTCTTTTTTATGTTTTGCTTTGTTTCTTTGTTTTCAAAAAATATCAAGTATGGCAGAATTATCAATGAAATTGTGATATTGAAAGTGCAAATAAGTAAAAATCCTTGTGCATGCCAAGTGATATATGGTCTTATATATCGTACAATTGTGCATACACAATCACACAATTCGAATTCAATGTTGTGACTGCTAAATCCAAGTTTCATTAATTGACATAAAATTCTCCACTTGCATGTACTTCCTTCAATTGCCTTTCATACTCGTCGTCTTCTTCCTCGACCTCTTCTGCTGCTGCTGCTTCTTCGGCTCCCCATCCAAATCCAGCAACCGGCCTTGATGCTGGAGGAGGGTTCCTAGCCTCTCCTACAATTTTCATTATCTCTTCAATGCTTTGAAGGGAAAAGCTTGGATTCTCTCTCTGATAGTAGACAGCCTGAGCAGACTCAGAGAGTTCCCTTGGCAAGTTCTTCAAGAACCATGGGTGGTTCTTAATATCTTTTATCGTAAGCCTCTGCAAGCCATCAATTACAGACATGTTAACCTATACATTAATAGAAAGCAAACAGGATTGAAGGAAAAAAAAATGTTACCCTGGAAGAATTTGCAACAAAAATATGAGAAAGTAAGTGTCTGCAATCTTGAGATATATGAACATAATCTGGGATTTTGTATTGAACAGCCATTATTCTCTGCAGAATGAGAATAAATTAAGAAACAAAGAAAAATACCTGTTGTTATGAAGTGTTTATATAGAATCAAAAGGAACTCACTGAAATAGTTTTTCTAAAATTCTTGGGGTCATCTGGATCTTCAAAAGGGTAAGCTCCCACTAACATCACATACAGAGTCACTCCACAAGACCATACATCTGCCAACTATTTCATTGTACATAATAATTTACGTCAGTCATAGCATGTTTAAAAACTTTACAACAAAGTTTCACATTAATTATCGAACTCTACATTGACATGTTATACCAAATTGTTATCTATATCGAATATTTCAAAGAAGAACTAGTAGATTTTCAGTTAGGCGACGAGCATAAGAAACAAAACACGAAACTTAAACGTAAGTTTAATGACTTAGAAAGGAAAAGGGCGACAGGAAAGAATTACTTTGCCATCATATTCTTGGCGGGAGAGAACTTCTGGCGCTATGTAAGCTGGAGTTCCAACTGTGGATTTTGGTCTTGAATGCAGCACTGATGACTATACCACCACCACCACAACGTAAATACCATTTTAATTAATTAGTTAATGATTAATCTATAATATATTAAATATCACATCAAGTGAGAATTATTTTTTGGACTATTTAAACCCTATTACAATTCAATTATTTCAATAATATCTTACTATTCGTTTTTCAATATGTTATAAATACTACAAAATCTATAATATATTAAATCCTTGTCAAGTATGAATTTCGTGTTATTAATTCTTAATTAATTAATCTAAATCCAATGAATCTTGACTTGATAAATCTTCATATACATGAATTTAGAGTTATTACAGATGAATTTATTTCTATTCATATATCTAGAAATTTTAATGACTATTTACATTCATGTGTTTACAATTAATTCTTATGTACCAAATGTAATATAAAAAAGTTGCTCATTTGCAGTACATCGTCCAAAAAATTTGAATTATAGAAGTTGAGTTTTGAGAGTACAATTTTATTCTCTTAAATTTCTACCATAAATTTTATTTTCTTTAGTTTGTTTGAGAATCATCAGATCCTCCCAACAAATTGGTATTAAATATTACTTTTACAATAGTATTTCAAAATAACGTGCAATACACTTTAAACTCTGACTAGTATTGCGTAAATATGCATTGAGAAAAGAATTAATTCGGAAATATTTATTGGTAACTATACCTTGGAGTAACCAAAATCACAGATTTTGAGTCGGGGTGCTGGACTTCCATCTAACAATGTATTCTCCAATTTCAAATCTCTATGACATATTTGCTGCCACCCAAAATTAATAATTCAAACACTAATTAAGCTAAAATTTCTTGTAACATCCGTTTTAAGTGGTAGTGGCCCACAAAAACACGAGTCGTATACAAGTATACGTCGTGGTGGTGGTGGGGAGGTGGTGGTGGTGGTGGAAAAGAAGAAGTACGAGATACCATAAAATGGCAATAACAGACTCCAGATATCAACTGTTGAAAGAAGTACCTAGCCTGAAAGATAAATTAGATATATAATTCGTCATAGTAAAACTTTAAATTTTGGACAGAACAATGAAAAATATGAAGCTTCTTGTGCATGTGGATTAATTATTTTTGGATCAACAGACCTCATCTTCACTAAATCTACTGGCAGTGCATATTCGATCGAAAAGCTCACCACCAGCTGCATACTCCATAACAATTCCCAGATGTGTTGGCGTCAAAACAACCTACAATTTTTTTTTTATTTTAATTTTTACTCGTATGCTTAAATACATAAAAAAATAATTATTCACGAAAAGATTAAGACTTTAAAACTCAATCAACCACCTCTTTGAAACGAATTATATTGGGATGTCTTAATGATCTGTGGTTAATAATTTCCCTGGCCACATTTTCATCAATCTGCCAACCAAAAACCATAGATCAGATCCTTAACTTTCAACTCATAAAGAATTAATGTAAGAATTATTCTGGTACCTTGTGTCCACGCTCGATGTATTTCATGGCGACGAGCTCCTTGGTTTCTTTGTGTCTCATAAGCCTGGCTACGCCAAAATTTCCAGCTCCCAACTCTTTCACAACCTCGTACTTGTCCATTTTAGGGTGTTTTTGAGTATCCTTATCAATCAAATTGGGAAGACAACCTAGATATGCTTATATATATAGATACATATACATGCATGTATGCAAGCACCAACTGATCAATTATTTGATGTCTCTCTCTCCCACACACACTGATACACAGACTGACAGACACAAAAAGGGAGAGGGTTCTCATTAATTAATTAGTTGGAGTGTGAATGGAGAGCACATGGTGAAGTTTAATGGAGAAATGGACATCGATATGGGATTCCATGTGGGTGAGTTTGAATTCCCCAATCATTTTACATTGTTTAATGAAGTTTTCATTTCTATTAGTTTATTGCCATTCATATGCGGTTCAGTTAGGGGGTTGGATCTCCAAAAACGCCGCCATGCGAGGAGGGAGGGGTACGAATTTTGACTTTTTGTTATTCAAAGCATTGATTTATGAGTTGGTTTTCTATTCGTAGTATACTATTTTTTCTTTTCTTTTTCAAGAGATGTTATGAAGTTTGCAACTTTATAATTTAAAATTATTTACTTCGAAGTGATTTCTATGACACTGTAATTAGTATTTGAACATCTTACAAGGAACAATCATGCTACAATACCATAATCCTTGATATATTTCTTGAAATCATTGGACTGTTTTAAACACAGTCAATTTTTCCATCAAATCATCTGCTGTCACCTCAGATTATATTCTTCTACAAAGTAACAAAGTCCTCTTAGGAAAAGATTCGTCGACTCTAATTATCAAGTTTTATAAGGTCAAAATACGTCACTTTCGAACTTCATGTACCCGAGGCTTTCACTTTGCCTCCTAGTAAAAAGTGACTTGGCCTTGAGGGGTCCCTGTTGGAAAGTAAACTTGATTTTGGAGTAAGTAATATGGGTTTAAGAATTTTGCTCATAGGCCCAACAAAGTCTAGCATTTTCCAGAATTATACTCTAGAAAGCTCCATGTAAATATCTAAGTAAAAGATGTGATCATAAATATGCATTGTATCTAGAATACTCTAGGAAAATATCTAGTCCAAGTA
>CAIGRF010106881.1:0-14585 GCA_903798235.1 Fraxinus ornus | reverse complement strand
ATATCCATTGGAAGTTGAGGATTAAATGTTAAGTTTAATTGAAGAAGAGGGACTTCCTTTGCAATTGTGGGGTGAGTGGATTACATGTGTCCTATATACAACCCCATTACCAATTTCATTTCCTTGGATATGTATTCCCTGGATGTATACACGCAGAGAGACAGAGAGGGAGAGACCAAGAGAAGAAAATCGAGAAGGAAAGGAAGAAAAAAAAAACAAGGAAAAAGAGAAGAAAAAATGGGTTACGTTTGAGGTTTTCATTCCTTAATTCTTCTTATTTTCAAGAGGTAAGTAAGATTTATGTTACTTGAATTTTTAGGGTTTATGGAAATTTTTAAAAGAATTCGAGGTTAGCAAGAGTGAGGTGTTATAGATGTGTATTTGAGCTTTTAAATAAGAGTATATTAAAGAAATGTTTTAAGTGAAAATTGTAATTGAAGAAAGTGGAATTTTGAAATGGGTTTGTGAAATAAGTATATATGCTTTGATTTTCTTGTTAAGGTATGATGCTAAACACTTAATTATGGATGGAAGGTTGTAATTTTCTATTTTTAAGCAATTTTCAGATAAAACATATATCGATGCTATTTCTGAAATTATTACCAGGAAGTGCTATTTCTATCAATAGTTTTGGTGGTAATTTTCAGTAGAGAGAAACAAGTGACAGATTTCAATATTTGGAATTTTAGTGATGTTTTTGTCAAAACTTGGTTTTCTCAGTTTTTATAAGTTGAAAAACTAAGTGATAAATATGGAAGTTGAGGTATTGGATTGAATTAGGTATGGGGGTTGTTTATATATAATGTGAGTAAATAATGAAATTGATCATGTGGTGATTTGTTGGGAAATAGTTAAAGAGAGGAAAAGTTAAGAGAAATAGAGATGCAAGAATTAACATAGAAGTTGAGGAGTTATATTGTGGAATTGTATTAGTTTAATTGTCAAGTTTTGATTGTATATTTATACTGTTATTTCAGGTAGTGACGTGAAAATTTGGGGAATACCGGTCAATTTATTCAAATTTCTATCCATTAATCTGTGAGTGGAAAAACTTAAATAGTTTTCAAGTATTGATAATTAATTATAATATTATACATTTTATGCTATTATGCGGGTTATTTGTTCCATTACATGATTAATGTGGAAATATTCCTTCATTATGATTTGTGTGGAATTTTAAAGATTTTGTATGAATTATATGTGAATTGGAATGTGAGACATATGTGATATTGAAATCAACCAGAAAAGTACCAATGGTTATATACTTATTCTAGTTCACGAAGTGGCCTTGACCGTGTTCTATACTACACTGAGGGTATTGACCGTGGATGAAGGGGTCTGATCTTGTACCTATAGTTCACTGAGTGCCCTTGTGCGTGTTGTAGGGTTGATTATAGAAGGTCTTTGAGACCCACTTTCGATCACGGAGGGGCCTACGGGCTGTGACGAAAGTATTTAGCCCAAGGGGCGGATTATTGATTTCGATCAGAGGGTACAACTTTGGCTGATTACATATGATGAGATGATGATATGTATTTGAGTTGATAATCTATCATGACTATTAGATGATATTTTTCAGTGTTATGAGATTTCTCACTTTTTGATTATTATGATTATATGTTGTGATACTGTGGACTAGTAAATTATGTAAACTTGTTGTTAATAAAAATGTATAAATGGAAATGCATAATTATTTTTGAACTTCTCCACTCACTGAGCTATTAGCTCGTATTTTTTTCCCCATAATTCTTCTTACATGTAGCATTGGTTCTTGATAAATTGAGAAGCCTAATGATTTCAGAGTTGTAGCCACACGATGTGATGCATTTTGGTAGATCACAAAATATTTATTTTGGGCCCATCGCACTATATTTTTATAAATATTTGATTCTTGCGCCTATTCTGTAGTAACTCATAGTCAGCCTAGGTGGTGGATCTGGCATCTAGTCATCATCTACCATCGGTACACATCACGTTTCTGGTCTATTAGGGTGATCCGGGACGGGTCATGTCATAGTGGTATCAGAGCCTGGTTTTTGAACGTTTTCATAATTCATGCATTTGCATATCATACACATTCAATGTTTATGGTCACATGTCGTGGTGGCAGAAATCACAAGCTCTGAAGCTCTTGCTACTAGAATGTTTGGAACCTAAAAATGATAAAAGAACATTTTTAATTAATTCGAAAATGACTAGTATGTATGTCAGTTGTAATGATCTAATAGTTGACAATGTGATAAGTTGTTGGATTGGTACAATGGTGCTTGTAACTTAGTACCCATTTAGAGTGCTTTGAAGGAATGGAGTACGTAGTAACCTAAGTACCGAAGTGTATGAGAGATTATATGACCATTTAGTTTAGATACTGAAAAATCTTTGGTTATAGTTTGCACGAGGAATAAAAGGGAATGATATTATATTTGTAATTGGTGGCAATCAGTAAGGAATTTCAATTATCCTGGGAAGCCAAATGATCATTAGTGTTATCAAAATTTTGTGATGATTTGTGGCCACATATATGAGAAGATGGTAGAAATCATGGTGGTGTATACTTATGCTATATGATAAGAAATTGTGGAAGACAAAACGATTACTCAGTATGGGGGTAATTTGTTGTTTTAAGGAATATGATAAAATGGATGTGTAAATTCAGATATGTTTATGTGAGAAAGGAGTAGAGAATATTATAGTGAGAATTTATTGAGATCGAGAAATTAACATATGAAATTTTGGTTGTATATTGACGTGTGAACGGTTTACTGATAAATAGGGAGGTTGTTATTTTGTGATCTTAAGGAAAATGGACACTATTAAATGTTTGGGGTCATTCAATATGACGATGAATGACAAGGTTACATGATCACAACATGATATGGTAAATAACAAGGAAATAAATGTTATGGTTGTCCTATAACAATATAAGATGATGATATATTTGGGTTAGTAAGTTAATTAATTTTACCATGGTCATTCGTTTGATTATTCTTGTGTTTTATGTACAATTGGGAAGTTTGAGCCGAAGTTTGAAGTTAAGGTGAATTTCATGAATTGCTTATTAATGTAATTTTTGGGTTATGTTCGATTGTATTTTGAGTCTCACAAATAACATACTCCAATCTTAGGGAGATTTATTCAATATGTAATATGTGGATAATATGTTGGATAGTCTAAAGTATAAGATGATCGTTAAATGTAAAGTTTACTCAATTGTGGAATGGTCCCATTTGGTTACATTATTTTAGTTAAAGATCTTTATGCAGTATACAAGAAGGCTTATGCATTGGAAATATGTCAATGACCTCATTATGGAATAAGAGTAGAATTATTATGGAGTAAATGTTGTTATTGTCTTTTCATGGGAAGAAAGAGTACCAAAATTGTGTGGGTTTAGAAATGTAAAGAGTCTTACTGGCACAGTAAATCTTGAGGAAATAGTTACCCTTGTATCTAAAGTTGATAAGGGTTTGATTTATGATAATGGATTATGTTAAGGTTTATAAAGTGTTTGGAAGTATAATGATGAATCATGGATTATACGGTAGATTGTTGAGGCATGATTAAAATATGATTTAGAGTGAGTTATATTGGGTTGAATTTAGGAATTGAGGTGTTATGACATTGTGAGAAACATCGATATTTACTGATCATCGGAGTTTTAAGATATATGTTTGTTGGAAATAGTGGTAATTGAAGTTGTGTATATATATTACCATTTGGTGATATAGAGTTAAAAGGAAAAGAATACCATATTGAGCTATTTCAATTGTCGTTGGAGATAGCTAGAATTTTAGGAAATCATGAGCAATTGATTTCTTGCTGATATTGTCAATTTATGATGGAAGTAGTTACCCTCAAATATTTTCTCAGTTGGGGTTCCAAGTAGACAGAATGGAGACAAAATAATAAAATTGTGTCTACTTAGTGTGAGTTGGAGAAATTATTCAAGAAGAGGCATTATGGAAGATTAAATTTGTGCGTTGTATCTTTTATTGGTTCGAATCTTAGTTGATTTAATTTCGAGGATGAAATTCTTTGAAGGGAATGAGATTGTTACACCCCATTCATTTATAGTCAATGTCGAGAAAGTATTTAATCAAAGTTGAGAGTCTAAATCGTCAAAGTTAGTTAAATAATGACTTAAATGGAATAAATTATTTTATTGGGTAATTTTACAAATTGACAATATTTGAAGGTTCAAGATGGATAAAGATTAATTTTTTGGGGTTTACTTATATATTGTTAAAAGTAAAATGGTTAGATTTTTATCCAATGAAAGATGAAGGACTTCATTGGCAATTTGTGTTATAGTGCTCAAATAATTAGCCTTAATTAACCAATTTTTACTCATTTTCCACACACACACACGAGAGTAGAGAACGGTGAAGAAGAAACCGAAAAGAGAAGAAAGGAAAGAGAAAAGGAAAAAGAGGAAAAAAGGGAGAAGGAAGAGGAAAAGAAGAAAAAAAGGTAGGTTTGGCTATTCAAATTTCCTAATTTTTCCAAGAGATATAGTATTTTTATGCTTCACTATTAGGGTTCTCATTTTTTTGGTGTAATTTTTAGATCAAGAGAAAGGAGTACCATTGTTAGTTCAAGTTTCTTGATTGATTGCCTTCCATTTACATTAAGGTAAGAAAACCCATTTTTGGCAAACCCTAGAATTTTTATTTGGGTTCCTGAATGAAGGATATTTGGGGAAATGATTTTGATGAGGAAATACTTACTTGGAAGTATGAATTTATGGAGCAAGATGAAAATTTAATTGGTTGAATTATAATTACTAGTAGTCACTAGACTGAAGTGGATAGTTACATTTATGCTTGGAATGAATGTTATGTTGATGAATTAGTTATTAGTAAAGAGACTAGAAAGTGTAATTAGTTTCAATTGATTAAAGGAATAATATGGGAGATTTATTCAAATATGGATGAATTAAGTTTGTTTTAGGAACTTGTATTGTAATATTAAGACTACTTAATATGTTGGTTGAATTGGTTATTCATATTGTATTTCAGGTGGTGACGAGGAGATTGGAAATGTTTATGAGCGAGTCTAGCTTATAGCTTGTACTTAGTGAGTGGAGAACTTTGTTTTCCAAAAATAAGATTTTTAACTTATAAATTTATAATCATGTTTACTTAATATGAATGTTTAGATGATTCTCAATTTTTAGAGAAGCATATTAGTTATATGAAGTCCCTGTTTGATACATATTAAAATTTTCATTTTCAACCACACATTATTCAATAAAATAATATTTTCATCACATCAATAACGTTTCCTTCTTTTTCAACCCGACATTCTCCATCAATCTACTATTCCAGAATACATTCTTCTAAAATAATGTGGCTCAAACACACCCGAAATGTCTTATTTTCGAGAAATTAGTAAATGAGCATGATTTTTTGAAACCATCATAAAATACCCAATGTAGTTATCTTGCTCTAGTGCACTGAAGGTTTACAACCGTGTACTAGAGTCTTGTATTTAACTCCTATACACTGAGGGGCTACAACCGTGTGTAAAGATAACTTTTATCCATTGAGGGGCTACAGCCGTATATAAGGATGATTATATTATTCCCACTTTATACATTGAGGGACTACAACCGTGTGTAAAGGAAACTCTTATCCATTGAGGGGCTACAACTGTGTGTAAGAGTACCTATTATGCACTGAGGGGCTATAGCCGTGTATAAGGATGATTATGTTATTTTCACTTTGTAGACTGATGGGCTATAGTTGTGTATAAAGGTAACTCTTATCGACTGAGGGGCTACGATCGTGTGTAAGAGTATCTATTATTCACTGAGGGGCTACAGCTGTGTGTAAGGATGATTATGTGATTTTCACTTTGTGCACTGAGAGGCTACGACCGTGTATAGAAGTGTTGATCAGATAGTTTATATGCATATGACTTATAGCTTTCAGATTATCAGTAGACAACTACATGGGATATATTTTGATGTGATTATCCAGTATATAGTGGATTATTAGTTTTCAGCTTACATTTTCCAACTTACGGTTCAGCTTATTGATTTTAGATTATGGGTTTAGCTTACTGAATTCAATTATTGTACTTACTCATCTTGTTGTATCAATTATTATCATTTATAGATTTCAGCTTGAGTCTAATTTATGATTTAGCACCAGGATTATGATTTTATATGATGTTATGATACAAATTTTCAATTATTAGATCATAGTTCATTTCAGATTATAGAATTCAGTTTATTCAGCACAGAAATGACAGCTTTACACAGATTGTTGTTGATACCTGATTACATATACTCGATATTTTACGGTTGGTTATTCAGAGTAAAGAGTAATAATTTTATGATTTTAGCATGTTTCAGTTCTAAAAGAAATTATTAGAATTTAGATCTTAAAGGTGTAAGAAAATAAATTAGATTTTTCAATACATATGTATAAATGGAAAAAGTATATGTATTTGCGAACTATCCACTCACTGAGTTACAAGCTCATGTATTTTATCATATTTTTCTTATCAGATAGTAGTTGAGTTGAGTAGCATTGGAGACTGTCTATCCATCGAGATGAGACATGCATTGTCATTAGCTGTATGACTCGTGTTGTTAGTCTATTTAGCTCATATTTCTTTTGGGATACACGTTTGTTTTATTAAAGAAGTTAATTTGTGCATCTATAGCATGGTCCTGCTGCATATTGGATACTTTAAGTATATTTGGGGACTTTGATAGTAAATAATAGTAAGGGTTGATTTATCAATATTGTATTTGAAATAGTTTGAGTTCTAAGGGTCTGGTGTACCATATTTTAAGTTATATATACGTATTTGAGGTAATTGATTATGTTTCAGGAGGCTTTAGTCCATTTTATAGATTGTCTATTCATAAGTATTTAAATTAAGTGGGTATATGATCACTAGTGTGTGATTATAAAATTGTTTTATGGGTGTTTCAAAGGAAGACTCTTGTACATGTTTTATATGATTGGTATTGACAAATGTTGNTAGCCACACGATGTGATGCATTTTGGTAGATCACAAAATATTTAGTTTGGGCCCATCGCACTATATTTTTATAAATATTTAGTTTGGGCCCATCGGCACACATTACATTTCGGGTCTATTAGGGTGATCCGGGACGGGTCGTGTCAAATTTAATGGTTTTGGGTTTTAACATCTATGGTCCACTATTTCAACTTATTCAATTATAAAATCAACTCATTCCTACACAATGCTTAACTTAATTTATGTGCTCAATATATATCAAATTTCACAAGAAAAAGTAAAAATTAATCTAAGCATGCAACTTATTCATCATTCATAGACCAATTCACGATTCATATATATATATATTACTCTTTTCTTTTTATTTTTTTTACTGAAACAATAAAAACACACAAAAACACATTTAAAAAATGAAAACTCATGTTTTTCACCCCCAAACTTAAACTAGATATTGTCCTCAATGTCTTTAATACTAAATCCGTACATAAAGGGGTGTGGAAGAATGTAAAGAAAAGACTCCCCTGATATGGCTTATAATTCAATGACTAACTTTCATATTGGTCCCGTTGGCTCCGTGGGTAATTTTGGTTTAAATGTTCTGCGATGTCATGTTCTTGACAAATCAAATTAAGCATTAAGATCAAATAATTAGAACAAGTGTTACTTAACTCTAACATCTAATAACCAACTAACATATCGAAGACTTAAGGAGAAATGAGGTATGGATGATGAGTCAGAAATAAACTTAAAATAAATTAAGATATCCTAAAACTTAAAGATAAAATAAATAAAGGAAAGAAAAGTTTGGGTTGTCTCCCAAGAAGCACTTCTTTAATGTCATTAGCTTGACTTTAAGCGGCAATTATTCTATGACAGCTAGTTCAAGGCTTTCTTTAGCTGTGGGAGAATCCTCTACGTAGTGTTTGATGCGTTGTCCATTAACTTTGAAATTTTCCTTTGTTGGGTGGTATAATTCAACTGTACTGTAGGAAAACACTTGAAAAATCGTGAAAAGTTCAGATCATCTTGATTTCAATTTTCTTGGGAATAGTTTAAGTCTGGAGTTGTACAAGAGCACTTGATCTCGCACTTTGAAAATTCGTTGATGAATATTCCCGTCATGTCACTGCTTCGTCCTTTCTTTGTAGATGGATGCATTTTCATAACCTTCTTTTCTAAATTCTTCCAATTCGTAGAACTGTAATATTCTTATTTCTCAAGTCTTTTCTAAATCCATGTTCAACTGCTTCAATGTCCAGTATGCTTTGTGCTCAAACTCAACTGGTAGGTGGCAAGCTTTCCCGAAAACTATTTAGCATGTCAACATTCCAATCGGTGTCTTGTAAGCGCTGCGATAAGCCCACAAAGCATTGTCCAATTTTATGGACCAATCTTTTCGAGATGCATTCACTGTGAGTCCCAAAATTCTCTTCAACTGTCTGTTAGAAGTTTCAACCTACCCACTTGTCTGAGAGTAATAGGGTGTAGCTATTTGATGTTGTACCCCGTATTTAGCAAGCACCACCAGGAATAACCTATTGCGAAAGTGAGTTCCACCATTACTTATGATGGCTCTTGGAGATCCATAGCGGTTGAAAATATTTTTCTTATAAAATCTACTACTACTCTCAAATCATTGGTAGGTAATACCTTCGCTTTTACCCATTTGGAGATGTAGTCCACTGCTACTAGGATATATCAATTGTTATAGGATGATCGAAAAGGTCCCATAAAATCAATTCTCCATACATCAAATACTTCCATCTCCAAAATGTTGTTTAGTGGCATATCATGACAGGCAGATATGTTACCTGTTCTTTGACATTTATCACAAGATCTACAGAAACTATTACAATCCTTAAATAATATTGGCCAAAAGAAACCACTTTCAAGCACCTTTGCTACATTTTAGTTGGGCTAAAATGTTCTCCTCCATAAGCTGAAGCACGAACTCGTGAAAGGATCAGTTTCATCTCATCCTTTAGCAAACATCTCCTGATAATCTAGTCTGCCCCTCTTCTGTATAAGTTTGGGGTCATCCCAATAATAGAATTTTACTTCATGGAGAAGTTTATTCTTCTATTGATAGGTGAAATCTGGATCCACAAACCCTTTGTTAAGTAGTTAACAATGTCCACTTACCAATAAACATTGCTCATCAAGAAAAACTTCATTGATATCCAAATCATCTTACTCTTTTAACTGCTCTAACCTCGATAAGTGATCTGGTTTTCTATCCCCTTTTTATCACGAACTTCAATGTCGAACTCTTGTAGTAACAGAATCCACTGAATCAACATGGGTTGGCATCTTTCTTCTCGAATAAATACTTCAAAGCTGAATGGTTTGTGTAGAATAATAGGTGCAGATGTTAACTTTTCCTTCAAAATGTTAAAAGCATTTAAACATTCATCAGAAAAGATAAATGGCACATCCTTCTCTGGTAGATAGTACAAAGGTTTTGTAATCTTTGAGAAGTCCTAGATAAATTGTCTGTAAAACCCTGTATGCCCCAAAAAACTTCTAATCCCTTTGATTGAGGTAGATTGCTGTAAGTTTTCAATCACCTGTATCTTTGCTTTGTCGACCTCAATACCTTGTGAAGAAATTCGATGTCTCAGCTCTTTCCCCTCTTTCACCATAAAGTCGCACTTTCCCAATTCAGCACCAGATTCTTCTCCTCACACCTTCGTAATACTAGCTATAAACGTTCCAAGCAGTTATCAAATGAATCTCCAAATATTAAAAAGTCATCCATGAATAATTCAATGTACTTTTCCAACATATTAGAGAATAAGGCCATCATACATCGCTGAAAGGTCGCAGGTTCGTTGTATAGACCAAAAGGCATTTTTCTAAAGGCAAAGGTACCATAGGGACATGTGAAAGTTATTTTCTCTTGATCTTCAGGAGCAATGGCTATTTGGTTGTATTTTGAATATCCATCTAAAAAGTAGTAATGAGAATGACCTGCCAATTTTTCCAACATCTGATCAATAAAGGGCAATGAGAAGTGATCTTTTCTGGTGGCACTATTTAGCTTCCTATAATCTATACACACTCTCCATCTCGTGACTAATCGTATTGGTATCAACTTATTGTTCTCCTTCTTCTCTACTATAATTATACCTTCTTAGGCACCACATGTACTGGACTACCCAAGAGTTGTCTGAAATGGGATAGATAATTCGTGCATCGAGCAATTTCAGCATTTCTTTTCTCACTACTTCCTTCAAGGTTGGATTTAATGTGCACTGACCTTCCACGGATAGCTTAGACTCATCCTCCATTAAAACTTTGGGAATACAAAGGTAGGAACGATTCCTCGAATATTAGTTATGATCTATCCAATTGCAGTCTTAAGCTTCCGGAGTACCTCCAATAACTTATCTTTTTCCTCCTATGTCATGTCATTTACAATGATCACTGGAAATGTTGTAAAATCTCCTAAATATGCATAATGAAGATGGGATAAAGGTACGGGTGGAGTAGGATTGGAACCAAGAGACTCATATTGCCAATGTCTCTTTCTAATTTGTTGTTCACCCAAATGCATAGTACATTATGCTCTCTTTACATTTGTTGCCTCTGATAGAATGGCTAGATGTGTTACATCAAACGTATCGGTCACAAGCTCATCAAGAACATCTACTTGGCAACAATATCTGAAGTTAATGGGTGTTTCATTGCCTTGAACACATTGAATATGACCTACTCATTGTCCACTCGAAGAATAATTTTTCCATCATATACATCAATAAGTGCTCTCCCATATCCAAGAAAGGTCTTCCCAAGATTAGCAAAATATTTGAATCCTCTTCTATATTCAAGATAATAAAATCTGCCAGGAAGATGAACTTATCAACCTTGACTAGCACATCTTCAATAATTCCTTTTGATTTTTTGATGGACCTATTAGCCAATTACAATGAGATTGTTGTAGGTTTAGCTTCTCCTAATCCAAGAGACCGGTAAATAGAGAGTGGCATTAAGTTAACACTAGCATCTAAATCATGTAAGGAATGCTCAGAATAATTAGAACCATTAGTGCACGGTTTAGTAAAGCTCCCTAGGTCCTTTAGCTTAGGAGGTAACTTTATAAGTAAATTGCACTGCATTCTTTGTTCAGGAAGACAGTCTCATGTTCTTGCAGCTTTCTCTTATTGGACAGAATTTCTTTCAAAAGTTTTGCATAGCTGGACATTTGTGTTATTGCATCTGCAATAGGGATGTTTATGTACAATTTCTTGGAAATCTCTACGAATTTTGCAAATTGCTTGTCTAACTTCTTTTTCTGCAACCATTGAGGAAAGGAAATTGGTGATATATAAGCTTTTATGGGACTTGTTGCTCTTACTATAGATTTTTCTTTTCTCTCTTCTTTATCTTTTGCAACTGGTGCAGCTTTTTCTCTTTATGAGCATCTTCAACTTCTATCACTTTGTCTTTTCTATCTAGCCTCTTCACATGTATCATTGGCAATTTTACTCCACTTCAAGTTCTAATAGCTTGCACTTACTCCTTTGGATTTATCATTGTATTGCATGGCAACGTCCTTTGTGGTCGTTCTGCAAGCTGTTGAGCTATATGACCAATTTGTGTCTCCAACTTCTTGATCGATGCCTGCTGATTTTGAAAATTTATGTCAATTTGCGGGAACACCTTATCTATTTTTTGCATATACTGATTGATCATCTCTCTCAAACTTGGTTATTTTTCCTGTTGGACATTATTTGAACCATTTCCTTGCTGATTATTTGACCATCTGAAGTTCGAGTGCTGTCTCCATCGTGGGTTAAATGTTTGTGAGTATGGGTTAAAATTGTGAGAGCTATTCTGAATGAAGTTGACTTGTTCCTCGGAAAAGCCCATAGATATATAGTTTTTTCTATCAAATGGTTAGCTCCACAGTTTGCACATGATGGACCACACATCACTGCATGTGCTCCTCTCGTTTATGATTTCACCAATAGCTCTACCTGCTTTGTCAAAGTTGCTATATGCACGTTTGTAGATGCTGTGCTATCTAATTCATACATCTCAGATGCTATCGGTGGTACCACTTTTTCTGACGAAAACATTAAATGTGTAATGGAAATTAACTCAAATAAATCCAAAAGTTTGTTGTACTGATTTTCCTAAGCTCGATCCACTCGTAGAAGAATCCACATGAGATTTTGACAGTGGTGAGAGTCCGATGTAGAAACAATACACTTGATTACCAATTGTGATAATGATTTGACTTATCAGCTCTTTGAATCTATTACATACCTCATGATAGCTCTCTTTATATTTCCCTTAGAAAGTTTGAATTTTCAATCTGATTTTAGCTACTTTTACCGGTGAGAAGAATTTATTGCAGAATTTTCTGTTCAGTTCTTTCTATGTAGTAATGTTTCCATGAGGATCGACGTCTAACCACTCCAATGCAGAATCTCTCATTGTATATGGAAGTAGTCGAAACTTAATAGGATCTTCATTAACCCCTCGCATGGAAATTCTGACCGTTTCTGAGAAATCTAGAGATATATGTGTTCGAATTTTCACGAGGTAACCCATAGAATTGGGGATTGTTGCTCATCAAATTGATCCACTCTGGCCTTATTTGAAAATTATTTACCCCGAAATCTGGATACACAACATTGGAGCATGCAGGTACGACTATGGGCATTAAGAACATTAAAGCTGACAAGTCTCCTTCGTTTATATCCCTCTACTCCTTCTGCTGATCTAGTAGTTCCGCTACTCCTGCGGCCACTTGTCCAATTGGTTGAATATGAATATGAATATTTTGATCGTCAGCCATTTGATGTTGTTTTTGTTTGTGTTCCTTGCATTTTCGTTTGAAAGTACGTTCTATTTTCGAGTCAACGGTTCAAGATCGTCACCTTGGATACGGAGCATACAATGAACACTTTCTTTTTTAATAAAAGAAAGTAAAATCAAATCAAATCAAATAACAATTAAAGATAAAATAAACTAAGACTAAAAGTAAGTAGTCTCCGGCAGCAGCGTAAAAAACTTGTTGCTTTTTTTATAATGTAAGTGTACGATTTCGTAACAAAAAGTATAATGGACTTTTCAGTCTGGATATCGTTCTCACGAGAACTATACTTTAGGACTTAGTCTAATTTTTCTAGCTCTTATTTAATAAAAGCAAATAAATAATCGTGATGGTTGTGATTATTTTTTCGAACTACTTTTAACTAATTGAAAGTATAAAACGATTGCAAACAATGGATGATTGAAAATTCAAATATGTGATGAATATTAGGACATAACAATTTCATCCATTGATCACCTCAATTTTTAATTTAAGATTCACAACCTAATGTAGTTTTCGATCAAATTCTTCTATTCTATTCAATTTACCCTTCTCGAGTTCTCATTGAGCCTGTTTAACTAATTCAATTTCATATCTCTATATAAATCAACCTTAGTTAAACGAAACACCAGTTCTAAGAGTTCATATTATGATCGCAATAATTAGAATATGAATTTCTACACGTTATACTAATTTATCGAATTTTATTGTATGGTCCAAATCTAAAACTCACCTCCCGATTCGTAAAAGACTCACATAATTATCAAATTATTGATAACGTAATTTAATGTATTAAACTCGTAATAAAATCAACGCATAAATAAATAAATCACATAAATCTTGAATAAAAAAATAAAGGATCACAAGTCAACCACATTGTTTTTCCTAATATTAAAATTAGTTATTCATATTGTAAAAATAAAAATGCACAAAAGTGGAAAGATATGACAAAAAATTGATGAAACGTGAAATTTCTTGTCTATGTAGTCTCCTTCTCTTTTTCTCTTTTTTTCTCTTTCTTCTCTCTACCTTTTTCTGCCGTTTCTTTTTCTCTTCCTATTTTTTTCTCTTTTCTTTTCTCTTTTTCTTCCCTTTGACTTTTGTGTGTGTAGATATGTATATATATATTTTTCACCCAAGGCAGCCGACCACTGTATGTGTGTATATGTATATTGTTTTCAGCAGCCACCATTCTCCCTCTTCTTTGTTTTTGGCCTTTTTTTTCGTATGTATCCATCTGCCCTCCTTCCTATCTATTCAACTCCATTGAGGTCCATTGAGGTCTATTCAACTCCAACCCATTTGAATTTTGCCATTTTTCGCCACTTTGGCATTCTTTTCTCATATTCTTCATTAAACATAAAATTTTACCTAAAAAATACAATATAACAAAAATAAGGTAGAATCTTATCCAAAAGATAATAAAATATCATGATTTAGGGCATCAAATAAGTGTATAAACTACACGTATAATGGCACAAACGATTATCCCTCCCATTACAAAACCAATAATAGAAGACTTAGGGGCTAAATAGGTTGCAGTTCTATAGATTCCTTGACACATAATAGACTTGGAGAGAAAGATAGAGGAGATGATGACCCAGAAGATAGATGACGCATTAACTGAGAGAGAGGACAAGTGCAGGCAAATGGTTTTGGAGGAAGATCATTTTGAACCTGAAATCATGGCAGTTCCATTATCGAAAGGCTTTAGACAGCAGATGATAGAAGCATACGATGGGGTCACAGATTCGCTTGACCATTT
>CAIGRF010106848.1:0-22377 GCA_903798235.1 Fraxinus ornus | reverse complement strand
AGTCCACTATTTATAGGGGAACCATCCAAAACCCTAAAATATGGTAACTAGGTCAAAAAATTACGTGAAATCGAAAATAAGGAAAAAGATTCGCGTTTGCTAGAGCGATAATCGGGCGAGAACCTGTCACTCGAGCGGCGACTCAACGACATGCTAGCGACGGATCCACTGTTCCAATTTTGCTTCTCTCGCTCAGCGGGAGTCGATCGACAGTCCAGTACCATCGATCCGTCCTTTTTTCCTTCTTGGACCCATTTTGACATCTTCAAACCCAATATTCTAAAACGCGAAACCTTAGATCAAATTTGGACGGAATTTGGGTCAAAAAAACCTAACAGAGAAGTAGATAAACATAAGGCATGACTTGTAGCGAAGGGGTACACTCAACAATAGAGGGTAGACTATACTGAGGTATTTGCACTTGTGGCTCGATTAGATATAATATTTTTATGTGATAATTGCCCTTGTAGCCCACAAAACATGGACAATTTATCAACTAGACGTGAAGTCAGCCTTCTTGCATGGTGAATTAAATGAAGAGGTTTTTGTAAGAAGCCTCGAGGTTATGAACAAAAAGGTGATGAGGAGAAGGTATACAAACTTTAAAAGGTTTTATATGGAGTTAAGCAAGCTCCACTAGCTTGGTATAGTCATATAGAGTTATTTCATGAAAGAAGGTTTTGAGAAGTGCCACTATCAACATACTTTGTTCATCAAGACTAAATAATGAGGTAAAATTATGATTTTGTGTCTCTATATTGATGATCTCATCCTTACTAGAAATGATAAGTCCATGATGGATGAGTTCATAAAATCTATGAAATTAAAGTTTGATACGACTGGTCTTTGAATGATGAGATACTTTCTTGGCATCGAAGTGAAACAAAAAATCGGTTGTATTTTTATTAACCAAATGAAGTATGCACTGGTACATCTAGATGTTAAGCGGTTTGATTTAACCATCTTAAGAGTTTTTGAAATGGTTTGACATGAATAATTCCAATCCAATCCAAAATCCAATTGTTCCTGGATTTAAGCTAGAGAAGAATGAGGATAGAACCAGAGTGGATGCCACTCACTACAAGCAAATCGTTAGAAGCCTCATGTATTTAACGGCAACTCAACCAGTTTTGATGTTTTCAGTAAGCCTCACTAACAGGTATATGGAAAAACTTATTGAACTCCATTTGGCAGCGACAAAAAAGATCTTAAGGTATTTAAAATGAACAACTAAGCTTGGCATGTTCTAAAAGGAGGAAATGAAAAGTTGATTATATATACAGATAGTGACTATGATGGGGATCTAGAGGACAAAAAAGTACTTCAAGTTTTGTGTTTCTACTAAGTTCAGGTGTTGATGGTCCTCAAAGAAATAGCCTGTAGTCACTCTTTCCATCACAAATGCATAATTCATTGCTACAACATCATGTTTATGTCAAACAGTATGGTTAAGGAGAATTCTTGAAAAGTTGGGTCATATTCACAGTGAATCCACAACTGTTTTTGTGACAATAGTTAGGCCATCAAGCTTTCTGTGAATCCATTACTACATGGACTCAGTAAGCATATTGATGTTTGTTTTCATTTTCTTCGTGAACTCACAAAGGATGGAACTATCAAGATGAAGCACGCCACACCTAAGAACAAATTGTAGATGTGATGACTAAGCCACTGAAGTGGATGCATTTGTAAAGCTTCGAAGTTTGTTAGGTGTTTGTCCAGAGTTTGATATAAACTGATTGCTATTAGCATTCATTTAAATATTTTAATGCTTTTGAATTAATCAGCTAGGTTAAATTAGGTTGTTGCTGCATTTTAGAATAATTTTTATTGTTAAAGAAACGTTGTTTATTTTGAACTTTTCTCTAGGCATCTCCTACAATTCTAGGAGTTGTTGGGATGTGGGTTGTGTTGACCTATGGTTGATTAAAACCTTAAAGTTTTGATTATAACAAACAAGTTAATCTTGTTTACTAACAAGTTGAGTTTAAATGGTTATAATTTTTCAAAGCATACCATGAAAGATTGATCAATGGTCGTCAAAAGATCAAAAAATATCATCACAAATCAGACTCATGTAGGAGGACAAGATCAAAGTCACAATTCAAGAATTTAAGAGCTAAACATTGGAGCAAGATCAATGACTTGATTTTCTTAGATAAAGTGTAAAGATACTAACACTTTGATATTTGGTAATGAATACTTAAGTTCAAAATCCTTCTATACATTAAAAACAATTTTAGGCATGAAAAATCATTCAAATATAAAAATGATATTTGAACTGTAAAAACATCTTTTATCTTGAAAAGTTAGTTAAAAATACTTTCCAAAAGATCATGCCTTTCAAAACCTTCGAATCGAAACAAACAGGGGCCAAAATGTAAAAAAACAAAAACTGCCGGGCAGTTGACCGACCAGAGGAGGTGGTTGACTGGCTAAAATAGGTGGTTGACCGCTAAAATAGAAAGTCGATCGGAAGTCTCCAACGATCCGAAATTTGATGGTTCTGACCTCTGATTTTTACTGTACAAACGGTTACATTGGTCATCTAAACAAAAGACAGTCAACCGAACGAGTCATTCAAACTCATAGATTTTTTTACGTTTTGAACTCTATAAGTACTTCTACTTCTTGCATTCATTACAACATTCTTCAAGAGTATCAAAATGAGATATTATTCGAGAGAATTCTTTCAGCTTTACTTTGCATTCATTTCATTTATTTCTTCGTATAAAATTTGTTTATTGATTCAAACTCTTTAATCATCATTCTCATCAAAGTTTTTCATCTCTCTTTTTCTACTTAACTTATTTCTATTACTCATAAAAAAGTGATATATTTTGAAGAAAATCTTTGAACTTACATTGCATATATTTATTCTACTTCTTCATATTGAAAACTTTGATTGGTTGAAACAAACTTGTAATTTATCATATTTATCAAAGTTTTTCATTTCTCTCTTGATACTTAATTTATTATAATCATTAATTAAAAGAGAACATATTTTGAGAAGATTTTTAAACTTACATTGCATTTATTTCTTCTACATCTTCTCGTTGAATTGATTGATTCAATCAAATTTCTAATTATCATATTCATCAAATTTTTTTATCTAACACTTGAGCTATTATTTATTGTTATTCATTGAAGTGTTAGCCTCTCTTAGTACTTAATTCATTTGTATCATTTATTAAGAGACAATTTTCGTTGTAAAATTATTTACTCTAAACTTGTGAGTCATATTGAGGTCCCGTGAAAGCTCATTTGAATAATGATCGGTGTTCCTTATTGTAAATCGTGTGGGTCATATTGAGGTCCCGTAAAGTTCAATATCGTATAAGATCGGTGTTCCTTATTTGTAAGTTACCAAAAACGTATAAAGTGTTGGATTATATCATAAGTCAATCAATAAAGTGAAAATGCTTGATCATGTCGGAGAGCTTGGTCACAAATGACGTAGATCATTGCTTTGGATCGAACCTCCACAATTATATCGTTTGCATCATCTCTTTTCTTTTACTTTTCACTATCATATTTGCGCTTATTAGTTGAAATAATCTTTCCTTGTTTGAATTTAGATTAATTCTTCGAAAAAAAAATTAAAAATCAATTCATCCTCTCTTGATTAGTTATTCTTGGGCTATCAATTGGTTTTATAGAGAGGTACTCATTTTCAATTTAAAGATTTAACAATCTTGAGTAATAGCTAATCACAATCTTTATAATTTTGAAGGGCATTCTACAAATTGTCCCCCTTCTTTGATGACACACATTATAACTATTGAAAAGCTAGGATGATGATTTACATTCAATGAATATATTATAATATTTAGGAAGTTATTGAATATAGTTCCCATGTACCTACCAAGATTATTAAAGTAGATCGCAAACCCAATCAAACCATTTCAAAGCCTAGAGAGGAGTATGACGATCTTTAAATACTAAAGTAAAAAATTTACTTTATTGCACCTTGGATAGAAATAAAATTAATCGTATTAGCACATGCAATTTCACATATGATACTTGTCATGCATTAGAAATTACTCATGTCGGCAATATTAAAGTAAAGGAAACAAAGATTAATCTTTTGGTTAAATGATTTGAAAACTTCTTCATTAAACAAGATGAACCTATTGTTGACACGATTACTCTTTCAACGACTTTGTTAATGGCCTCAAAGGCTCTGATCGTAAATTTACTAGTGCTGAGCTTGTAAATAAAATGCTTAGGTCACTATCAAAAGATTAGAGCTCATTAAGGATTTGATAGAGAATACCAAAGATATCAACTCATATCCATTGGAAGAACTTTATGGAACTTTGATAACTTAAGAGCTCAACAACGCGGAAACTAAGGAGAAAACTAGGAAAACAAAGAAGAATCAAATGAGCCTTCTAAGCGCCAAATTTCTTTAAAATCGATAATTAAAGAAGGAACTACAAGTGAAAATATGAGTGATGAAGAAATCGATGTCCTAGTTCTTCTTGTCAAAAAATGGAGAGGTTTTTGAAATAATCGAATATTCTAAAAGAAAGAAGAAAATGGTGGAGAAAAAAAAGCAAGAAAGTCATTTGTTATGATTGTGACAAACTCAATCACAAGAGAACTGAGTGCCCAAACAAGAAGAGGAGTATCAAGAAAAAGACACTCCAAGCGACATGAGATGAAAGCGACGATGATGATCGCGATGAAAATGATAGTAAAGAAGAAGTTGCCAACATGTGATTCATAGCAAGCGATGATGAGGTAAATCCTATTGAAAAATGTTCATATAATGATTTATTTACCTCCTATGATGAAATTCTTGAAGAATTTGAAAAACTCGCCTTAAATTACTCCATTTTTAAAAAGAAACACTACTTGTTGAAAAATAAATTGAAGAAAATTTTAGAAACTCAAAGGGATCTCAAAAAGGAAAATGTTGATTATGATTCTTTGATTAAAGAAAGTTCTTCTTTAAAAGAAAAAGTTGAAGATCTAGCTAAGATTATTTACAAATTGGTTCAAGGTAAGAAAAACTTTGATTTAACGCTTGGTAATCAGAAGTTTGATTTTGACAGAAGAGGAGTTGAATAAAAACCATTCTTGAAACAAAAATCTTTCCAAAATTTATTTTTCAAAGCATCAAACTCTTCTATTTCATACACTACATATAGCTTTTGAAATACAGATGGACATATTGCTTATAATTACTATCTAATAAAAAAGTAGCTACACTTTGAAAGTAAGAACAAGTGGATTCAAGAATCCACTAAAACTAAGTACCAAGGATCCAAACTTGTATGGGTATAAAAGATCAAAAATTAAATTATTTTTGTAGGTACCAAAGAATATAAAGAGCAAATGGTTCTTGGATAGTGGATTCTCAAAGCATATGACCGGAGATAAAATGTTACAATCAAATTTTAAAAAGAAAGATGGAGGTTATGTGACATTTGAAGATAATGCAAAAGGAAAAATCATTGGAATTGAAAACATTGGTAATCATTCTTCTCCTTCAATTGAAAATATTTTATTAGTAGATAACATCAAACATAATTTGTTTAATATTGGTCAATTATGTGATAAAAGATATCATATAAAATTCGATTATTCCAAATGTCTTATTGAGGATGCTACATCAAAAGAGGTGATGTTTATAGAAAGCCGAAATAAATATGTTTATATCATTAATATCGAATTTTAAAGTGATGAAAAATGTTTATCAAGTTTAAAAAAGGATATTTTGTTGTGGCATAGGATATTAGGTGATGTTAGCGTGGATCTTCTCTAAAAAAAAATTTTAAAATTGTTGTCAAAGGTTTTCCAAATTTAAAACTTGAGAAAGATAAAATTTGTGATAGTTGTCAATTTGGAAAACAAGTGAAAAGCTTTTTTAAACCTAAAATATACTTTCAACTACAAAATCGCTACAACTTCTCTACATGGACCTTTTGAACCTTCTAAAACTGCTAGCTTGGATGGTAAACATTATGCATTCGTTATTGTCGATGACTTTACTAAATTTACTTGGATCATATTTTTAAATCTAAAAGAAGGAGCTTTAAATGTATTTAAACATTTTTGTAAAAATGTTCAAAATGAAAAATGATACTCTATTACAACTATTAGAAGTGATCACGGTGAAAAATTTGATAATATTGCTTTTGTAATGAAAATGGAAATAAACACCATTTCTAGGCTCCTAGAACTTCTCAACGGAATCGTGTAGTAGAAAGGAAAAATAGCACATTGCAAAAAAGGCTAGAACTGTGCTTAATGAAAATAGCTTGTCAAAACACTTTTAGGCCGAACCCATTAATACTGCTTGCACGTTGTTGATAGAGTTTTAGTTAGTCAAAAGAAACTAAAACTTCCTATCAACTTTGAAAAAAATAGAATTCCAAATATCGGTTATTTCAAAGTAAAAACTTGGGAAAATTTGATTCAAAATCCGATACTAAAATATTTCTAGGATATTCATCGACCAGCAAAGCTTATGGATTCTTTAATAAAAGAACTCTAGTTGTTGAAGAATCGATGTATATTACTTTTGATGAAACTAATCCTCTTGATTGTGAGAAAGGTGTTGCTAATGATGTAGAATTGGAAATTCCTTTCGAACAAATGAAAATTCAAGATCAAAACAAGAAAGACCAAATAGATGAACACAAGAAAGAAACAAACATTCAATAAAGTGAAATAAAACCTTCTGAAGTATCAAATGATCCTACTTCACCAAAAGTATAGAGGTTCTCATCCAAAAGAACTAATTGGTGATCCTCTAAAGGTTTAACTACTAGAGTTTCTACAAAAACATCATCTTAATATCAGTGCTTTCATCTCACAAATTGAACCAAAAAAACTTCAAAGAAGCTGAGTTTGATGAATTTTGGATTCTAGCTATATAAGAAGAACTAAATCAATTTGAAAGAAATCATGTGTGTGATTTTGTCGCTAGACCAAATAATCAAACCGCTATCGGTACAAAGTGGGATATTAGAAATAAACGAGATGAAAATAGAATAATTGTGCGTAATAAGGCTAGATTAGTGTCCCAATGTTACAATCAAGAAGAAGACATCGATTTTGAGGAAACTTTTGCACCAATTGCTAGATTAGAATCCATTCGCATACTTCTTGCATTTGCTTATCATAAAGAATTCACTATTTATCAAATGGATGTCAAAAGTACATTCTAAATGGCTATATTCAAGAGGAAGTTTATGTAGAGAAACCCCCCAATTTTAAAGATCACAAGTATTCAGATTATATTTTTAAACTTAGAAAGTTCTTTATGGTTTAAAAAAAAACTCATAGAGATTGGTATGAAAGATTGAGCAAATTTCTAATTTCAAAAAACTTTTTCAATATGGAAAGCAGATACTACCCTCTTTATCAAAATCAAAAAGAATGATATGATTATCGTTCAATTTCACATTAACGATATTATTTTTGGTGCGACTAATATCTCTCTATGTGAAGAATCTTCTAACTGTATGAGCAATGAGTTCAAAATGGGCATGATGGGAGAACTCAAATTCTTTCTTGGACTTCAAATTAGGCAAACTAATGATGGGATATTCATTAGTCAACATAAGTATATATTGGACATGATCAAGAGGTTTGAAATGGAAGCTTGAATCTGTTGAACACTACGATGAGCACATCCATAAAATTGGATAAAGATGATAAAGGTATTTCCGTTGATGTAACTAAATATTGAGATATGATTGGATCCCCTTCTTTACTTAACCGCAAGTAGAACCGATATTATATTTAATGTGTGTTTATATGCTAGATCTCAATCAAATATTAAAGAATCACACCTTAGTTCTATAAAAAGAATTTTAAATATTTTAATGGCACTAGAACCTTAGGCCTTTGGTATCCAGATGGCACATACATTGACTTAGTTATTCGGATGCCGATTGGATCAGTTGCACCTTGATCACAAAAGCACTAGCAGAACATGTCATTTTCTAGGCTTTGCACTTGTGTCATGGTTTAGTAAGAAATAAAACTCCTTTATATTATCTACTATCGAAGCCGAATATATCTCGATTGCTAGTTGTTGTGTACAAACATTATGCATGAAACAAACTCTTAGTGATTATCACTTATCATTTAATCATATACCTAGCATGTGTGACAACAATAGTGCCATAAATTTATCAAAAAGTCTCAATTTGCACTCTCGAACCAAGCACATTGAGATTATGCATCACTTTCTAAGAGATCATGCACAAAAAGGAGATATTGTATTGGAATTTATAAATACAGAAAATCAATTGGCTGACATTTTCACTAAACCTGTAGCGCATGATCGTTTCTCACATATTCGAAAAGTTTGGGCGCTATTGATGAGTTCAAAATACATGGCTAAATTAAATTCATACTATCTGTTCTTACTTGATTTTCTTACTATTTACTATATATTTAGTTTAGATTGGTGTTAAAAAAAACAAAAAACAAAAAATATTCGGTCGACCGAACTGTCTGAATTTCCAATTTTTAAACCCTTCAAACCCTCATTTTTCACTCATTTCTTTCACTTCTCCTTTTCTTGTCTATTGATCTAACCTCTTTGTATCTTTACTTCCCGTAAAATCGTGCTTTGACTTGCCTATGTATGCGATATCCTCTATTTTGAACATTTTGATTAGGCTTCATGTGTTAACTTAAAAAGAAATCTTTTATGTTTTCTATGGTTGTGTTTTGATCTTAAATGCTATATCTTTTTGCTTATGACAAAACAGGAAAAATATATGAGATGATATGTTTTATGAGAATGTGATGATAGATGGATGTGATTAATGCTTGTCTTGATAAACATATACTTTAAAGTGAATGNGCACTTGTGTCATGGTTTAGTAAGAAATAAAACTCCTTTATATTATCTACTATCGAAGCCGAATATATCTCGATTGCTAGTTGTTGTGTACAAACATTATGCATGAAACAAACTCTTAGTGATTATCACTTATCATTTAATCATATACCTAGCATGTGTGACAACAATAGTGCCATAAATTTATCAAAAAGTCTCAATTTGCACTCTCGAACCAAGCACATTGAGATTATGCATCACTTTCTAAGAGATCATGCACAAAAAGGAGATATTGTATTGGAATTTATAAATACAGAAAATCAATTGGCTGACATTTTCACTAAACCTGTAGCGCATGATCGTTTCTCACATATTCGAAAAGTTTGGGCGCTATTGATGAGTTCAAAATACATGGCTAAATTAAATTCATACTATCTGTTCTTACTTGATTTTCTTACTATTTACTATATATTTAGTTTAGATTGGTGTTAAAAAAAACAAAAAACAAAAAATATTCGGTCGACCGAACTGTCTGAATTTCCAATTTTTAAACCCTTCAAACCCTCATTTTTCACTCATTTCTTTCACTTCTCCTTTTCTTGTCTATTGATCTAACCTCTTTGTATCTTTACTTCCCGTAAAATCGTGCTTTGACTTGCCTATGTATGCGATATCCTCTATTTTGAACATTTTGATTAGGCTTCATGTGTTAACTTAAAAAGAAATCTTTTATGTTTTCTATGGTTGTGTTTTGATCTTAAATGCTATATCTTTTTGCTTATGACAAAACAGGAAAAATATATGAGATGATATGTTTTATGAGAATGTGATGATAGATGGATGTGATTAATGCTTGTCTTGATAAACATATACTTTAAAGTGAATGATTGTTGGTTTGTAACTGATAGGGGAAATATATAAATTACATGTAAAATATAAAATTTGTATTCCTAACCAATTATTTAATATTACTCTGCAAATTATCTTATTTGTCATAATCAAAAAGGAAAAAACTGTAAGATATGGTTCATTAAAACCTTAAAGTCTTGATTACAACAAAAGATTTAATCTTGTTTGCTAACAAGTTGTATTTAAGTGATTATAGTTTTTTCAAAGCATATTATGAAAGATTGATCGATGGTTATCAAAAGATCAAAAGCTATCATCACAAATCGGACTCATGAAGGAGGACAAGATTGAAGTCACACATTCAATAACTTAACAGCTCAACTTCGGAGCAAGATCAAGGACTTGATTTTCTTAGATAAAGTGTAAAGGTACTAACACTTTGATATTTGGTAATGAATGTTTAAGCTCAAAACTTTTCTATGCATTAAAAATAATTTTTTGCATTACAAGTCATTCAAATGTAAAAACGACTTTTAAAAATGATATTTGAACTTTAAAAACATCTTTATCTTGAAAAGTTAGTTAAAATATACTTTCCAATAGACCATACCTTTCAAAACCTTTGAATCAGAACAAATGTGGCCAAAATGTAAAAATATCGAAACTGCTGGGGATCAGAAGTCTCCAACAGTCCAAAATTTGATTGTTCTAATATCTGATTTTTACTATTCATCCAGACGAAAGTCATTCGAACTCACAGCTTTTTTGATGTTTTGAGCTCTATAAATACTTCTACTTCTTGCATCATTGCAACATTCTTCAAGAGCATCAAAATGAGATATTATTTGAGAGAATTCTTTCAGCTTTCCTTTGCATTCAGTTAATTTATTTCTTCATATAAAAAATTTTGATTGGTTCAAACTCTTTAATCATCATCCTCATCAAGGTTTTTTCATCTCTATTTTTCTACTTAACTTATTTCTATTACTTATAAAAGAGATATATTTTGAAGAAGATCTTTGAACTTACGTTGCATATATTTTTCCACTTCTTCATATTGAAAACTTTGATTGATTGAAACAAACTAGTAATTTATCATATTCATCAAATTTTCTCATTTCTCTCTTATATTTAATTTATAATAATCATTAATTAAAAGAGAGACATATTTTTGAACTTATATTGCATTTATTTCTTCTACATCTTCTCATTGAAAAATTTTGATTAATTGAATCAAATTTCTAATTATCATATTCATTAAAGTTTTTCATCTAACACTTGAACTATCATTTATCATTATTCATTGAAATATTAGCATCTCTTAGTACTTAATTCATTTGTATCATTTATTAAGAGAGAGTTTTCATTGTAAAATTATTTACTCTAAACTTGTGGGTCGTATTGAATTCCCGTGAAAGATCAATAGTATAAGGATCGATACTCCTTGTTGTAAGTCGTGGTGTGGGTCATATTGAGGTTTCGTAAAGCTCAGTATTGTATAAGGATCGATGCTCATTGTTTGTAAGTCACAGAAAGCGTTGTAAAAGGTTGGATTGCACCATAAGTCAATCAATATAGTGAAAATGTGTCGAAGAGCTTGGTAATGGAGAATGTAGATTATTGATTTGGATAGAACATCCACAATTATATCGTTTTGCACCATATCTTACCTTTTATTTATTGTTTTCATATTTGCTCTTATTAGTTGAATTAATCTATTTAATATTTTCTTGATTGAATTTAGATTAGTTTTTCGAAAAAAGTTTTAAAAGTCAATTCACTCCCCTCTTGATTAGTTATTTTTGGGTTATCATGTTATTTATTTCTTTTATCTTCTAGTGCTTTGTAAAGGCTATATAATCCAACCTATTTTACTGAACTAATAAGACAATTTTTTTTCTCCAATATTTAGGTCTCAACACCAACTCTGACGCCATCTTATTTGGCCGAAAATGCCATAAAAAACCATTGGGTTGTTGTCGCATGGTAGTGTAATGTAGTTCTGATGCGATGACACGATTTGGGTGGTACGACAGTGGTGGAGCATGTGGGTGTAAGGTGAGGGAGATGAAAAGTTTTGTGTGGTTAGTTAATTGGGTAATAATCTATGACCAGTCAATTTGATAATTGGTGAGTGATATATATAAAAATGTGTGATTTGTGATTAAATTTATAATTATGACCAACATTTTGTGTTTTTGTAACTCTGATGTTTTGTAATTTGTGACTAGTGCGTAATTGAGTTCATAAATTGTATGTTATTGTTTAAACTATTTAATTAATAAACGGGTCACAAATTTTATTAGATGATCATATTAGAAAGAATTACACAAGTTTCTTAAATTTGAAAGTGTATCTTGAAACTATGGTAATTTTGCATTTTCCCCTCTAAGAACACATATACATACATAGGTTTACCAATTGAGTTAGGCCCTAATCCTAAAAAGAATTTCTTTCGAGTTGTGAAATACCATTAGAGTAGTGTTTACTGTTGTAGCTCACTTTAATCGGAAAGGAAAAACTTGTTGTACATAAAATTTTACCTAATCTTTTACGTAATTGACACATGGGTAAGATTCTAGGTACATGTAGAATCTCTCAATTGGAAAATGGAACAACTTGATGCTATAACAACATTTTTGCGTGGGGAACTTGAAGAGAAAATTTATACGAGTCAAAACGATAAAAACAAGTCTCATCATGTATGTTTGCTTAAAAATTTGTGTATGGTCTAAAGAAATTACCTAAGACATTGTAATAAAAGATTTAATTCTTTTATGTTATTTTAGGTTTTAAAACAAGTGACTTTGACCACTGTCTATGCTTCAAAATCAAAACTTCCTACACATTCTTATATATCTATTGTTTTATGTTGATGACAGTTACTATTTGAAGTGATAATACAATTAGTGATGTTGAATCTACTTTGAATTCTAAATTTGACATGAAAGATCTTGGTAATGTCAAAAAATTCTTGCGCATGGGCATAGTAAGAGATAGTACTAAATCTATATTGGTATTGAAACAACATCTATATATTATTAAATACTTGAGAAGTTTTCATTGCTAGATGCTAAAGTTGTCCATTTCCAAACCATTTTGTACTAAGTAAAAAGTAGTGTCCTAAACTGAAGTTGATATTAGATATATGGACAAGGTTCCATATTCAAATGTGATAGGCTCGGTGATGTATACAAAGGTGTGTACGAGATCTATACTGCATATTCAGTTCACATATTGAGTGGATATGTCTAATCCAGGAGTACAAAATTGGGAAGCATTGAAACGGATTTTGAGATATTTGAAGGGTATTGCAAACATTGATTTCATTTTAGACGTTATAGTGAGGGAATTAAATTGAAAGGAGATGTAAATGTCGAGTTAATTCCCTAAATAGTCACTAAACTTTGCCAAAAGTTTTCAAAAGGTCACCGAACTTCAAAACTTCCCTAAATAGTCACTGAACTTTGTAAAAAGTTCATAGGGGGTCACTGAACTTCAAAACTTCCCTAAATAGTCACTGAACTTTGCCAAAAATTCTTATGAGGCCACTGAACTTTGGCAAACTGAATAGTTTTTAACTTCCCTAAATAGTCACTGAATAGTTTTCCCTAAATAGTTTTGAACTTTGGCAAAGTGACTATTTTCATAGGGGGTCACTGAACTTCAAAACTTCCCTAAATATGAAATTTAGTTGTTAAGTGATCCCCTAAGAACTTTTTGTAAAGCTGAGTGACCATTTAGGGAAGTTTTGGCAAAGTTCAGTGACTATTTAGGGAAGTTTTGAATTTCAGCGACCCTTAGGAACTTTTTGCAAAGTTCAATAACTATTTAGGGAAATTCTGAAGTTTGGTGACCTCTTGAGAACTTTTGGCAAAGTTCAGTGACTATTTAAAGAATTAACCTTGTAAATGCCAGTTATGCTAGTTACAAAGATAATAGAGAATCTGTAACATCATATGTTTTTACTTTGGGGATTTTTCAGAGATGTCGCTAAATTTGAAAATACACGTGCTGGCTTCACTCCACTTGAAGAGAGTCTCTTAGTCACCAGTGTATTAGAGTTAAGAGAGGGGGCGGGCATATCTTTCTAAAGGACGGGGATTCGTGTACTGATTGCTTGCCTTAGCTTCCTTCTAATGCTCGAACTACACTCTCCTAGCTTCTTGCTTCCTAGTATCAGGCCTATGGTCCATCCAAAGGCAGGAGCTTTACGACACTTCCTTACTCGCCTTTATTATATTATTATTATATTATTAAATAGAAAAGGCATATCTTGAAGACAGAAGTCGCTTAACTGCTTGCTGCGCCTATTACCTCTTTGCTTTCTTGCATCTCGAAACTGATTCAAGGTATACTATCTCCTATCTTATATGAGATAGCTTTCACAGGGATTCTTGCTAAAAATAAATTAACATAGAGAGCGACTAGAGTTCACTTCAGGAATAGGGGTTGATAAAAGGAAATCCCTATGCAGCAGTTTATGATTTTCAACCTAACAGGGACAGACAGAGGCATTGACATATCAAATTTGTCTCGTTTCCCTTTGAGCAGATCAGAGCTGATGACAAGAGAGAGACCAGTTAATTAGGGTGCCCGGGGCATGCGCTCTAACTTGGATAGTTGCACGAAAAAGGGGAAAGGAAAGCCCGACTCAACTTAACGCAAGGGCTCGTTGCAGACCGGGCGTAAAGCATGGAATTCTGCCTAACTAAGTTTGATCGGGCCTTAAAGCCTATCCTTTTATGGATACCTCGCTTCGCCTGTTTAGGAGACAACAAGGCCCCTTTCTTTTTGGAATGGTGTGCTTTCATTCCATTTATGGGGATTTCACTTACTTATAAGTAGGGAGAAGCGCTAACAGTCGAGCCTGACGCTTCTTTTCTTCACTTTGGCATCATACAAGCTACCCGCGGTTCAATCAGGCTTCGAATACGCAGATGTAGGAGTATGCCCCTTGGAGTGGGCCTAAAGATAAAGAGAGTATTGCTATCTAAATAAAACACGACAGGAGATCGAGCCACAAACAGGACAAATCGCAGAAGCAGTTCTAATCTAAGACACTCGACCAGGAGCTTCTACGCGGATTAGACACCCACCTAGCCTACCAGGTTCCCAGTTCCGTCCGGGGGCTTTGTCTGCTGTCTTGCTCTGAGTAGAGTAGGGTCGGCCAGCATGCTAGGCATTGGAAAAGGAGACCGACCTTCTGTACCATATCCTGTTCCCAGACCCATTATATAGAATCGAAGTGTAATGGCCCAGGAGGATAAAAGAGTAAGCCAAGCAGTAACTAATCATGCGTCGTGTGAAACACTAGGAGTGGGGATCCATTTGGGGATACAAGGGCCCGACTTAATCTCAAAAGAAAAGAGAGTACTCGCGAACGCCTCCTGTGTGTAAGGCTTAGCTTCCCGATTCACCATTTAACTCCTCTTGCCAGTCCATCTTTTCCAAGCGCATAAGACAACTGTAGCAGAGATCGGCTAAGCCATAGCGCTGGTTCTATTCGAATGCAGGGTCTATAGAAGAGGATAGTTCCGGATAGTTGGCCTTGGGGCTTTTCATCCATAATGATATGGAAGGGGTCCTCCATCACAAGAAAGCATGTCGCCTGGCCCTTCCTCTTTGGTTTGGTTTGCTACGCCCGAAGCCCCACTTCATACCAGTGACGCTCTTCAGCCCTTGATTCGTGTCGAAAACGATCGAACTCATTGTCTCTGGGGTGAAATCACCTGTTTAGGCACTTCTCTTCGTCTACCCTTGACCTTTTCCCTTTGGGTTCTCAGACCCGTAGGATAATCGATCAAATATCCTACGCATCATTATCCTACGCTAGGCATGTAACGAAGATTCTCCCGCTTTTGGTAACTGGGTTGCATTAGGGGGTTCGGACTATCTTCTTGTATCAATTTATCTACCTGTTACATCGTCTTGTTGCTCTTCATAGAATAGCTAGTAAATGAGATTAGTTAGCAGGCTTTATTCGTAAATAAGGAGACGGAACGGATAGAGCGATCCCCCTCGTGTAGGTGGGGAGGGCGAACTTCTCTATTTCCCTGCTAGTGCACTACTTCCTTTTCTCTGTTTAAGGCCCTTCTCCCTCTTAGTCATGTGCTCGTGTGTTCTTGTTATCAAGGATTGGCATCACCAGGTTGAGATTAGTAGGGACGAAACGAAAGTAAAGAAGAAAGCGGAAGGCTGTGTTCTAGTTTCAGAATAGGATAAGGAAGGAAAGTAAGATCTACTAAAAAAAAAAAAAGAAGTAGAAAGAATCAGAGCTAATTCCGACTTTCCGGTCATATAAACGAGTGGGCGTCTATGAGTTAGTTGGCTTCCCTTTCTTTCATGATAGAGTCTCTAAGAGAGAATGCGAGGGTTCCGCCTGAGTGGATTGAGGAAAGATTGACTATTTGAGTCATACATAATGCCTTAGCGGCTTATATAGAACCTTTTCCTGAAAGAGTTGGGTGACTTCTCCGCTGGCACTATAGAATATGAACTGAAAGACGAGAATGATGAGACGAGTCAAAATTTCTCCATTCTTATTGATTTGAGTTGAGTCATAGAGCTCTATATATTTCATAGGCAGCCCAGCCCTTGTTAGTTATTATAGAGAGTCTTCTTTCATTCATATTAAGGAGCAGCCTATGTAAAGATTATAAGTATCCCTGTTCTCTCTTTCTATTCTTAAGGGCCATCGAATGTCTGGGAAAGAAGAATGAATCTGATTTCAATAGCGAAACTAAGGTCTTTTTCATTGAGTTAAGATGGTAATAAGGGGCTTAATTGTGAAAGAAAGACCCCTTACCACAAGAAATATCATACCAAAAGAGAAAATTAAAAAATTTGATAAACAAATCTAGATCGATGATATATTCTAAGACTCCTCCTAAGCGCGTCAACATTTTAATCGGAATCTTTCTTTTCCCAAGGAAATGAAAAATGGAAGAATCTATAAACAGCCGAACTAACCCTAACTTGAGAAAAAAAAAAAGCTAGCTGACCTAATGAGCGTAGGCACAAAAGATTCGTGTATATACCGAACGTAACGAAAATTCGGAAAAAGGCTATAAAATGCCCTATCCCAGTTATCTAAAAAAAAGTGGAATAAGACTAGGGTGAGAAGTCCTCCAGATGGTATACCGACATGGGCTGACCAATCTCTCCCATCCTCATCCAAAATAGGAGACGACAAAAACGAAGAAACTAGACTATTTGTATACTTATTCCCTATTAAAGGTTCTAGCTTTTCTAAAAGACGTGAGCGCGAGATCATATTTAATGAAGGAGTAAGGTCCAAATAGTAAAGCATTTCTACTTTACTCCATCCAACCACCTCTACATAAAAATCTCGTAAACTCTTATCTTTTTGAAAGCCGAAGGAATTGTCACAAAAAACAGAAGAAGAACAAAATGCCTAAGAGCTATGCATCTGTTAGTGCTATGCCCAACATAAGGATGGAATTAGCAATATTTTTGGGGGTCATAGCCTAGAGGCTTAGGTTCTGGAGGCGGTCGATAGGTAGGCACCCTCGTGTTTAATGCACTTTACTTGTCAAAGATAACCCGGTCAGCAAAAGAAAGAAATTGTCGACGCCTACGCTGACCATTGCTTTGACCTTTCAAATTTGACTGTTGAACAGGAGCACTCTGGACTGTCGAAGCGATGGGAGCTACCTGGTGTGGCTGCTGATTTTTATCTTGTTGGGATGAAGGATATTTCTTTTGTTGCCCTAATTGGAGTGGAGCACAGGAGTATTGCTGTGGAGGTGGTTGACTCTGAACTTGAGATTGCTGGTAGGTTTGGGAGTGGAACTGTCTTTGCTGAGAAGCAGGTTGTTGCTGCTGCTGCTGGGTTGTCACAGCTTGGACGTTGTTCCATCTCCCCCTACGTCCCCTTTGGTTTGGTTGCCGCAGATTTGCTGGGGAAGAGGGGGGGCCCTGGATCCTAGACATCCCCGATGTCTTAGGATATGGTGCTAAAAGTCCCGAACTGAGGGAAAGCTCTAGGGAAGAACCCTTGCGCACCAAAATGGAAAAAGCCCTTTCCCCTTTCTCTAATAATAAGGTAAGGCTATGAAGCATCTTAGAGTATTCCATTCCGTTTTTCAGCTGGATCCGGGCCTCTTGTTATTGTTCGGCCTGAAACAACTGTATTTAGTAGAGAGAGAGGGCTTTTTATTTTTAGAAAGGCTATCAACTGAAACGTTTACGTATATAGATATAGTGAGTGTGCGTGCGGGGTGTAGGTATACCACTTACGAGAAAGAACCCCAAGTCCGTAAAGTAGTTAACCAAAGACAAGTAAGTAGTTCGTCAGTTCTTCCTCTGACGCCTCCCGTTCATTCTTCTTCATTTCATCATCTTTGTTGTGTTGTTCTGTTCATAGGTCCCAAACCCTTCTTAGCTTAGAAAGCCCTCTTCCCTCTACTTAAGTTAAGAAAAAGAAGAATGCTGCTTGATTGAACGAACATTGTAAGAACCTTTCTAACTGACACCCCAGTCATAATGCCACCCACGTCTTTTTTGTTCTTTTGATTTGAGTTCATAATAACTGGCAGGTTTCATTAATGAAAAGAAAAGCGGTTTTTTTTCCATCTGCTAGCATTGTGGTTTGGAATCGATTCTTTATCAACGGCCCACCCTTTCTTTGAACCTTGTCAATGATCGAACTTAAAGATATGAACTGAGTGCCATTTGATGAGTAACTGAGAACAAAGGAGAGGGATATGGAAAGAATGAAGTAATGAAAGAGGAAGTCATTGCTAGTAGTAACGACTTGTCACGATCCATTGGTTCATATAGAATCCATGTCCTAGGTGTATCAAAAAACATTCTTTTCGCTAAGCGTATATAATAAAATAGAGTGANTGGTTCTTATTTGCTAAAATTCATTAAACATACTTACAAATGTGCAACACATTCATGAAATTTCATATTGTAAATTGCAATTGATACTACAAAAAAAATTAGCTAAATTTCATTTTGCACAGAAAACTCATAAAATCTAATTTTAAAGACCATGCAGTGACCCACACAAAATGACACATAAGTGAACGGCAGTGTACCACACAAAATTACATGGGAGTGATGATACCATTAGGGGTTTGGGAAAAGTAGAGGAGTGACAGTACCTTCGCACATTTGGGGAAAATGGAGGTGCTTCACTTCTCTTCGTCGTTTTAGTAACTTCAACCCATGGGAGTGCCGGCTGGTTGAGGGATTTGGGGATACTAGAGCTTCACTACTCCTTGTCTTGAGTTCTACAAATGAGGATGAGGCGGGATGTGTTCACGTGGATTGGTCGGAATTCGACGAACTCGGAGTTCACCGTTGCTGATGGTCGGGAGTTAGATATGTATGGTTTTCAATCAATTTGGGAGAGTAAATTGGTTTGGGCAAGTCTACCGGGTCGGACTCGTAGGAATGAATTATTCATTTTCCCACCTTTCTTTCCTTCAATTCCCTCCTTTTTTCACTGCCACGTCAACAACTTAAAATCCTGTCACCAAGGATTGTCATTGAGCCTGGCCGTTTAGAATTATTGTTGCTTTTTTGGGAGCATTTAATGCTCACTAATGATTGATTTGAATGCCCATTAATGCTATAATATGATGATTTAATTTGTGTTCCATAAAATTGGATGTATTCATATTATATTGGGTAATATGAATTTTTTAATCAAAAAAAAAAAAAAAAATTTGAAAAGTGAGCATAAACTGATTTCTTCTACCATTAAAAAATCATAACTTTCTTATAGTTTTCTCCATTCCTTCATCAAGAAGAAATTACTATTGGATTCATTTTCCATTTTGAGAGGTTAGCATGTTAGAAATTGTCTATATTTTTATCTTATAACTTACTTTGAAATGTTAAATACAACATGGTCATATTTATTTTAAATTTTTGAAATTATTATTCGTTGATTTGTTTAGTTTTTCAAATCTTTTTGGATAAATTTATCAATATCCTCTACAAAATGTTGTAAAGGATTTCACATTTAATGAAGCATTGAGTTATTTATTTGGGAAGAAGGTCATGTTGTAGTTTAGAATAGATTATCACAATTAATGTTTTGAATAATTTTTTCCAATCAAACCCAATAAATGTTTTGAAGCATTGTCTCTTTAATGACTCACTGTGCAAATCATTTGGGAAGAAAATTTTGTCATTTAATAGTACAATATTTATGACTACACTTAATGTTATGAAGAACATGTTCTAATCACACACACACATTACATGTTTCTCGTCAGTTCCGATAGTTTAACTGTCTAATTCGACATTTGAAAACTGTCGAGATAGACATTCTCAACTGTCGATTTCACCTATTTGTTATTGAATGGATTTAAATATTCGAATGTGTCACTTTTCATGTTATTAAATGCCAACATATTGATTGTGCGGAATTCTTAGCATTGCAATCTCAACTTTTCAGGTATGAGTAATCATTTGAGATTTGTCGTGTCGCATGGGGAAGTTTGTTCATGTAGATGACAAATGGAAATGGAGAGGGGACAAAACCACTCAATCGTAGTTCCGACAAGTATCACCCTAGCCGGACTTGTGTTACGATTGAAGGACAAACTTGATATTCTTGATCCCCACACTCAAATTGTATTGAAGTTCAAAGTCTTGAACATGAATATACATTCAGCCGAAATACACGTAGATGAAGAAGAAAGTCATGCCATGCTATTTATAATCAGATTCTTGGAGGGAATTAAATATGGTCATTTAATATACAACCACCAAATCACAACCTAAGTTATTGCTTGAGTGACAATTGATGTGATGGTTTAATGTCTATGTGTACCTTTATCCCCTAAACTTTTGTTCGTAATATATGGAAAATGTGAATCTCAAATCATAAGTACCATTTTATCATAAAGTTTCCTTTATTATTTGTTGTTAATCAATGATCATGAGTACTTTTTTTTTTATATCTTAAATATAGTACTTGTCTGAAAAACATATCCTTTACTTTTAGGAAATATTCAAGATAAAGAACATGATTTAAGTAGTTTTATTAATATAATTTGTTTTACTTATGATATGTGTACCAGATGTGAAAATAAAGGTTACATATGATAGAACAAGAAGAGCAATTGTCCTGAGTTATTTTGATATTTAAACTTCTCATAATCAGAATTCTATCAAGTAGTCCAATTTTGTCATGTACTAATCAAACAAACCAACAAATATGTCAAAGACAGAGAAATCAATCCTCTAAAACAAATAAAATTTGTGCCATAAAAATAATGGCCAAGGATTCTCACAAGCTACATGATTGCAAAGAGTTATAACTTAAATTGATTTCTAAATAGATAATGGAAGAAGCATTCATTGCTTCTTTTTTCGGGTTAGCCCATCTTTCTTTATAATTTCCATGCATAAAAGCACTAGATAAGAGCAAGCCTCAAATGTCTACAAGGTAAAGAAACAACAGAGAAAACGAGAAATGATAAAATGATAAATTCTCATATCACAAAGATAACAACGTCCACCTGACATCCAGAAAATATAACATATGAGAAATGACAATTCTCAAAGATGCATGGATATATACAACCACCAAATCGTGTTTATAATCAAATTCTTGGAGGGAAGCAACTATGGTCATTTAGTACACAACCACCAAATCGTATTTAACATAGAATTAACAAACTTCCTTACACTATTTTTTGACTTTCTTTCTCCTTCCCTTGGTGAATGGAGTCATGATAGATGCTGCAGGAAATTGAACGTGTGTCGATCGTGGCCTCTTTGTGTTAACAAGATTGTTGCCTTCAACGAGTATGGTGGTCGCCACCGGTATATCAATGACATCGCCTGTGTAAAAGTAGTATTAGTTGTATTAGTTATCCAAAATACCAAATAATAACATAACATGGTCTACCAACATCTAATTATCCACTTGGCTATCTAAAATCAATATAATGTTATCTGTAAGAACAAGGTAAAACAAGAAAGCAAAAAAAAAGGTCAGATTATAATAATTCGTATATTTTAATGCAAAACACATATATAATGTTCTGATGAACCAAAGTTGGACATGTGAACAGATGACTGCAAAACTAATCGATCGAGAATTAGTCATCTATTGAGAAATATTGACTTTAAACGTCGATAATGATAGTTCATATTGACATGACTCAATTGATCTGTCAAGATTTAGTCGTTTGTCAAGAATAACTGAAACTAACTGTCGAGAACGACAGTTGAGTCACATATCGAGACTTTCATTTTGACAAATTAAACAGTTCACTTAAAAGATAGTTATGTTTATTTGTGTTATGTACGAAGTATTGGTAATTAAAAATGCCTATTTTCTAGTACTAGTCCATAATTAAAAGTGTATTTTCGCGTAGTAAAGAAACACAAAAAGTTCGATTTCTTGGCTTCTATAATGAGAGAAATTAATGAGTGGTAGTGGAAGCAGCCACTGTTTCTTCCACATTCGGTGTGGCCATCTTTACAGTAAAAATAAATAAAAAGAGACAAAATGCAAACTATTAAAATCTCATCAATTATTGTAACAATAATCAGTTGGGTTAAACAAATGGGTTGTTGGAAAATTCTAACATAATTGGGGTCACACGTAACATATTAAAATGTGTGGTGCTATTATTTAAAGTTTATTAGTCAATTAAAGTGATCCACTAAAGATGAATTTTGACTAATGGGTATTAAGTTTCATGGAATTAAAGTGTAGAGAC
>CAIGRF010106837.1:34014-82911 GCA_903798235.1 Fraxinus ornus | reverse complement strand
GAAAAAAACATCTCATTCAACTAAAAAAACTCAACTAGCTCTCTTTAACCCTAACTCTATTTTTCATCATCAATTAACATTAAAAATGTTGTGATTGAGCCAAAATAGGGACCAGCACGAAGGAATCGACCATTTTAATAGATGTTAATCTACGCGAAGGTTTAACAGCTACTATGCCCAATATGACGTTTATCAATATAATAGAGTGATCGATTACGTAATATTATTCAACTTTGTAACTAAATGTGTGACAAAATACTCTAATGATTAACTTAAAATTTCACCGATACTTTCGTGACTATTTGTGAAACTAACTCTATAAGTTAGCTTGTGCTGTAAGTAATGCTATCGTAAATATGAATTAATATCTTCGAAAAATAACAATAATACGTCGTGTGTACAATTTTATTAAAATATTTAAAATCTTCCACGCCAGAATATCACTAGTATGTGATTAGTGGTTACAAACTATTTGTGCCCACAATTCAACTATGTAATTGGTACAATAATGCAATTCCATGAATGGAAATCTTTATGAGAGCTTTAAACTTTAGGTATATTTTTTATTTTATAATTTGTTACTTTCCATCATTAGTGAGTGGATACTAATTCATTTTTCCAATATTGGCAATCTGTTGACTTTATGACATGGACCACCATTCATACATGGCTATTTTTCTGCATCTAACACTTTGATGTTTTTTTTTTTTTTTATAAGTATCATTTGTTACATTATTTTTGCACTCTTGTGAGTTCTTGTCGTTAATATTATTATCAAATAAAAAATAAATCTAATTTACAAATCCGTACAAGAACTAGTTTATTAGCTCATTGAGATTTTTGTTTTTATGAATATATTTGATAATGTGCACGAATTGATCAGTAAATGTCTATTACTACGATCTTGCCACAGTGGTTTTAGATCTTTCTTTGATTTGAGCTACTTTTGCTACCCATTCTCTTAATTTTTTTTTTCGTTTTTAACCATACATTCCACCAATAAAATAATTTTGTACCCAAATCCATAATTTTTTCCTACTTTTAACCAAATCCTACAAAAAATTCATTTTTCTTAAAATTTCTGCTAATTTTTTTTTTTTTTTTTTATACGTTTGGTTCAGTATTTTAAGTTACGAATATTCGTTTTAAACGATTTAAAATTTGTTGGAAATGTTGAAGTGCGGCCATGATAAATACATGATTGATAAATTTTATGGCTCAACTCGGCTAAGCCTTTTTTTTAACGTTTGGTTCAGTATTTCAAATTACGAATATTCGTTTTAAGCGATTTAAAATTTAGTGTAAATGTTGAAGTGGGGCCATGATAAATATATGACCAATAGATTTTAAATATCAAAAATAATTTTACATTAATTGTGGAACGTAAAGTCGTGATTGTTTATATATCTTTTCAATCCCAACCACATTCCAATGTCATTTTTTCGAACTTTATTTTCCAATAATTTTTCTTTGTCTATTACCGTTCATAAGTCGATGACTTGGCCCGGCTAAGCCCTTTTTTTTATTCTGTATTTTACGGCTCGGCTAAGCCGTCTTAAAGCCATTTTTTGGTTTTTTTTTTTTTTTTAAAGTTTGGTTCAGTATTTAAAGTTATAAATATTCGTTTTAAGCGATTAAAATTTGTTGAAAATGTTGAAGTGCGACCATGATAAATATATGATCGATAGATTTTAAATATCAAAAATAATTTTACATTAATTGTGAAACGTAAAGTTATGATTGTTTATATCTCTTTTCAATCTCAATCTCATTCCAATGTCCTTTTTTCGAACTTCATTTTTCTACAATTTTTCGTTTTATTCGATATTTCGCGATATAAATATCCATTTTCATCGATTTAAATTTTTTTAAAAAAACTTAAAATGTGATTAATAATAAATATATTGTCGATTATGTTTAAATATAAAAATTATCTTAAATTATTAAACATAAAATCATAATCGTTATTTTTTCTTTTCTATCTCACCATCAACCTGCATACTCACACCAATTTCTCTCAATTTCATTTTTCAGTTGCTACGGTTAAAAATGGTAAATTTATGACGTTAAAATGGGTAAATTATTAAACGTAAAATCATAATCGTTAATTTTTCAATTCTAACACATCCTCAACCCTCATACTCACATCAATTTCTCCCAATTTCATTTTTCTTCAGTTTCTGCGATTAAAAATAGTAAATTTATGACGTAAAAATGGATATTGAAGGAATTCAATGATTTTCAGAAGAATTCTCCTGCATCATGCAGTGCTGGTAGACAAACATCTTATACGAAGTGGATTACTTTGGTTTTTTTTTTAATGGATTTAATGTACAGTATCATTAGAACATGATCAAAAGATATTCGACGGAATTTATAAAGTTAGGTGATTGTTTGTCGTTCTTTTTGCCTCCATAATGGAAGTTTTCGTTGTATTGTAGTTTTAATACTGATAGAGACCATTGATTTGTCCTAAATTCTGCACTGTATTATCATTAATTAATTAGCCTGACTACATACATCTTGCATATGGTCTTGGTAAATAAATTAAATACTAGTGCAATTAATACATGTAATTGGAGATTCTATAAGCACGATATGAAGGAAACATAATGTCTTACCTCAATAGGTAGAAAAAGGAGGGCTAGATTGAATTTCATTATCCCTTTAACAAGGTATCAATACCTAATCATGTATGCCCTATCTTTTTTAAAAAGAACAGAGAAACCTTTAAACGCAAAGTCTAGAAAATAAGTTTTGAATCAAATCTTTTAATATTATTTTTGTCATATATTATCGTTTTAAGTGTTTTAAGTTTAATGTAACTAATACTTAAGACAAATAATTTTTTTAATATTTACGCTATCATGTAACCAATTATACTATGTCACGTGCATCGCACATGCATCTAACTANTTCGTGTACAATTTAACTCCGCATGCATTTAAATTAGACGATCTCCAGCATGAAAAATGAGGGTTTCAATTTTTTGAAGTTAGAAAAATGTGGGCTTGTGGACTGTTCAGTTCAAACCATGAGGCCTACGTGCCAATGAGCCGAATCAAGAAGTATTTTGGGAAAATTCATAACTCAACTTTATATATCCCAAAATTAAAAATCAGGTTTTCCATTAATTAATTAATTATATTTTACAATTATGTTAAATTAAATATTTAATTGTAATATAATATAATTAACTCACCATACCTCAACCACCCTCACCCCCATTGCTTCGGCGGTCGGTGACTGTTCCGGTGACTTTTTGGCGAAGATGACTACTCTGGCGACCATTTCGGCGCCACTTAATTCCGATGGTCAGTTCGATCCGACGAGTATAGGTCACGGATTTTTAAAATTTGTCGATAACAGATTTCTGTCTGTTATTGATCAAAACAAGTATAGGTCACATATTTTAAACTTAGTCACAAGTTAAAAAAAAAAATAGATAACAGAGATCACATATTTTCAAATTTGTTGGTCACGGATCATATTTATAAGTCACAATTGACTTTAATGATCACTAATAAACAAAACTATAGATCACATATTTTGAATTGGTCACAAGTTAAAAAAAGTATAGGTAACAGAAGTCACGTATCTCCAAATTAGTTGGTCATATATTATCAAATTTTAAGGTCACTGTTTAATAGTTGGTCACATATACCCACTACCTAAAAAACCACAAACATATGATATGTGACCAACAAATTAAGAGGTTACAGACACCCACCACCTAAAAAACCACAAACATATGATCTGCGACCAACAAATTAAGAGGTCACAAACACCCACCACCTAAAAAACCGTCTGCACCACACCACCTAAAAAATCGCCAACGCCATCGCCATCGCCCCACCACAACACCATCACAACCACCGCCACAATCGCCACCTGCACCAGTAGAACCTACCACCATCGCCGCCTGCACCACCAACAAAAATCGCCGCCGCTGCCGCAACACCACCACAACAACAACAAAACATGGCGCATGCACCACCACCACAACCAAAACGCGACACTTGCACCACCACAACCAAAACGCGACACTTGCACCACCACAACAACAAAAACTGCGGTGGTGTCGAAGAGAGAAGGCAGATCGAAAACCAAAAGTCGTTCTTAGCAGCTTCGCCGTTCTCAACCACCACTATCACGATTTTGGGATCAAAATCGCTAACTAGTCGACTTAGATTCGAGCGAACAGAGCGCTGCCGTATGTGAAGATGAGTGTCGCCGTCGCAACGTCATCACCACTGCATGCGACACTCACAGCGACAACTCCCGATGGTGACACCGTCGTGCAGGCGGTTCTCTTCCATGGCGGCTTCGCTACTGTTGAGAGAGAGGAGAGAGACGGGCTGTTGAAATGATTTAGGTCTAATGAAGGGTAGGTGGTATGTTGAGTATATAGATTAATTTAATTTAAAATATCGTTATTAAATATTATTTATGAAATTAAAATCTAATTTTTGATTAAATAAAATGCAAGAAACTTTACATCTGGTTTTACGTAATTTCCACTCAAGGAAATTCGCCACTTTAAAAAAGAAAGGGTGGAAGGCCCAGGCTCGGCGTGGGTCTTGCTACAGAAAGACCCTAAAAATTCGCAGCACTTTGAGAATTGAATTGAGTACACGGAGAAGGCAGAGAGAGATGGAGAAGCCAAAGAAGAAGCAAGTCCTGCTTTTCCACTGCGTCGAAGCTGAAGAATTGGCACGCAAAGTCGCTGCTCAGTCGGACCTCATTCAGTTACAATCAATTAACTGGAGGTGACCCCTTCAAATTATATGTATATATTTCTGTTTTAGTGTTTATGGGTTTGCAGTCCTTTCTCTTTTCATCCCATAAAGTGGGCCTTTTTAGCTTCGTGTATTGTTTTTAGTCATTCCTGAAATTTGTTTACTTCACTTCTATGGAAACATACATTGGATTTTCTGAATTTTACTCGTGGTTCTTTATATATACCGTTTGTGCTTTTCTCCCAAGAATTTTGTAGATTACGAAGTCAAACTGAAATCCCATTTCCCCCTTTTTAGGAGAAGCTTTTTTTTTTCCTGGTCCGTGAAAGAGGGGGCAGCTTGTTTATGCATACTGCTATGTGCTGGAGTACTTGTGCTGTATATTCAAGATGTGTAGATTACGGGAGAAATAAATATAATAGTAATATATGATTTTCTTTTAAGTTAAATTTTCATAGTTTGCTGTTGGGAAAAGATCATGGTGAGCACCAATTTCTTGAAGTATATTGAAACAATGTTTGTTGTGAAGCGTAATCGACTAAAGTCTGGTTGCTTTTACATTGACTAAGGTATGATTATTGGGTTTAATAACAATTGATTTCCTTATCTTTCCTCTCAATCCTTTAACTCACATTTTAGTGGCAATTGTCTGTCATCTATGCTTATCTTATCTCAATTAAAAGAGACTGCTTGCAATGATTATTGATGTTGATAATTTGTCTGATGATGAGGATTGTTGTATATAACAGGAGTTTTGATGATGGGTTTCCAAATCTTTTCATTAACAACGCACAAGATATCCGAGGACAACATGTTGCCTTTCTAGCATCTTTCAGCTCACCTGCGGTCATATTTGAACAGCTTTCTGTAATTTATGCACTTCCAAGGCTGTTCACCGCCTCATTTACTTTGGTGTTGCCTTTCTTTCCAACTGGCTCATTTGAAAGAATGGAAGAGGAAGGGGATGTTGCAACCGCATATACCTTGGCTAGAATGCTGTCAAGTGTTCCTATATCAAGGGGTGGTCCAACCAGTTTAGTTGTCTATGATATACATGCTTTGCAGGTTAGTTTCTCTTACATTCGTAGTATTTTCTTCATTTATGTTGCTCGGTTAAGAAGTTACTTGTTGGATCTATACATTTTATTTACTATTTTTTATTGAATTTCAGTTCTTTTCTGGTGTTGTGATGTTGTGAACAACACCTATGGCTGTATTAGGTTCACAACATTTTATGTTTTAATAGTTAGATTAACACTAATGCTCTTTTTACTAAAGAACAAGGACTAAAGAAAGTGTGAGGTCATGGAATTATGGCGTAGAGATAGTACTTAAGTTTGAACTTTCAGTTGAAGTGTACTTGCATGGTTACTGATTTAATCCCAAATTGTTAGTTAAATAATGTGAAAATTAGTTGATTAACATACAGATATATGTCCTACAACACCTTCAAAAATAATGAAGAACAGTATTAACCTTGGGACTTGGGCAAGGTGCACTTTCTTATTCTTCGATGAACACTGTCAATTTAATTGTGTTATTGTTCTAATGGAACAATCTAATACTCCTTCAGTGTAACGCGCTGATTAGTGTTAAGCGTCTGGCTAATTAAAAGCTCATTGGTTCTTCTGTTTTCTAATTTACCTCAAAATCGTACTCCAATTGCATTTCTGCCCATGTTATTTGTGGAAATTTGCTTATGCTTCCTCTTAAGAGTTTTTTGTCAACTTGTTCCTGCTTTTACTTCTATCATTTTTTTCTACAGGAAAGATTTTATTTTGGGGACACTCTTTTGCCTTTGTTCGAGACTGGTATCCCACTCTTGAAGCAACGCCTTCACCAACTTCCAGGATCTGATAAGGTGAGTATTTTTGCTCTACGACTATGTTAACAATTTTTTCTCAACGTTGCTTATGATTTTGTAGCCAAATACTAATGTGTCTTAGTTTCCTAAATTTATTCTCCCAGATAGTTGTTGCATTTCCAGATGATGGAGCTTGGAAACGATTCCACAAGCTATTGGATCATTTTCCCATGGTTAGTTTTTATAATTTTTTATGTGCTATTATCTTATGCTTTATATATTTTTTTGTCAGATATCTGATACCATCCATTGACAGGTGGTTTGCACAAAAGTTCGTGAAGGGGACAAACGAATAGTTAGGTTAAAAGAGGGTGATTGTGCTGGTTGTCATGTTGTCATTGTCGATGACTTGGTGCAATCTGGTGGAACCCTAATTGAATGCCAGGTGTTCCTTCCTGTCTTTATCCCTCTTTAAATTTGGAAGATCTATGAATTTGAACAACTTTTATTCTTCAGGTATAATTTGTCTGCAGAAGTCAATCTCTGTACATCTTCTGCAAATTTAGATTAGCTAGTTTTTATGCAAACTAAAATTGGAATGATCAGATTTCTTCTTTTAGCAGTTATCATGGTCTTGCTCGTCTTGTACATAGTATGAATAGTTGCATAGTGGGCTTTAATTCCTTTATTCTCAATTTAGCTGTATCTGTTTGTCGTGTTTTGTTAATTTATTCGTGTGAACTTGTAGGCTTTCGAGTCCAAGGGAAAAGATTGCTAAAGCTATCATAGATTAAAGAGGGATCAATTGATTTATTTGATACATTCTACCTTGCCTAACAGAAACTGTATTTGCACCCTTGCGCCCCACCCCACCTTAACCCAACCATACAAACGATATGACGATAAAAACTAAAAGAAAAGTTTCTTGTCCTGTGAAAATCCATGAAGACAGACGGGGGTGTGATCACGTGGATATGATGTATGGTAATGACCATTAATTACATGCCAAACTGGAAACCTGGTCGAGGACTTGTTCACACATCTGTTATAAATGCACAGTGTATTTATAGTTCCACCTTGAAGGCAATAGTGTGATGAGAATTTGGATTTGCATTCAGCAGCCCATACCATCGTGATCAATTTCAAAATTTATCTAATCCTTGGTCTGTGCTTGGTTAAAATGTTTCTGTTTCTTGTGTCTTGTATTTAACTCTTGGCTGTTTCAGAAAGTATTGGCAGCTCATGGTGCAGCAAAAGTGAGTGCCTATGTCACACATGCTGTTTTTCCAAACAGGTCATGGGAGCGGTTTGTTCACAAGAATGATGGTAATTTTTTGCTTTTAACTGTTTATGGCACTCTTTTTTACCTCAATTTTTCAGTGATTTTTTATCAATGTATCTTACATTGAGAAGGTGCAGAGAAGGCATTCACTTACTTCTGGACAACGGATTCATGCCCACACACTGTGAAAGCCATAGGCAATAAAGATCCTTTCGAAGTTTTGAGTCTTGCGGGGTCCATAGCCGATGCCCTCCAGATCTGATGATTATAAGAGGATTCAGGCATAATGGGAAAGGTGTGAACCTTTAGCGGAGATTACCATTTTGTGGGATTTCATGATTTTGAGTTTCTTTATTAACTAAATAAACGATTGTAGTAGTTATGATTCTTGTGTATCGTATTGAAGAACCGTTGAGGTTCCTACCTACATCGGTTACATGGACAGCTTCTCTTATTGTGCAATTTATGACGAAGTAAAAATGGCTGAATCCAGTCCATTGTTGATTAGATCAACGTGTTATTGTTTCAAGAAATGTTTTGTGGAAGTTCACTATGAATCTTCTCGTGCTAGTGTATTTTCAGAAAATTTCCCACCATTTTTGTCTCAAACATGCTTGAACGTGAATCTCCGACAAGATGCACAAAATGTAGGAAGCTTCACTCGTAGCTAGCACACATCTTATATAAACGAGCAAATTTCGTTATTTTGCGTGCGTGAGAGAGAGAGAGCGCAAGGACTAAAAAATGTCTTCCAAATAACAAATACACAGTTTCCCGTGTACAAGGCCACAGGACAGACAACCTGCGGGGCCATTCTACACATAATTCTGACCCTCCCCCAGCTCTTTAAACTACTATACATTTAGTATGACTGCTAAGCAGTCACAAGAACTGGACCTGTCAAATATTTTTTGCCGAGATAATACGGAGTATCCATGGTTGAAAAGCGGACACTCTAGTAAATAAATAATTCATATGTACGTTCCAGTCCACCGGTAATACACATAAAAGCTGTACAAAAGTTAACACTTACTGCCCACCAATTCTTGTTTGGAGTAATCCCATTTTAAGGGAGTGGACGACTTTCTCAGGCTACTCATCTGGATTACTCTTTGGGCTGTCCAGAAAATCCCCAACATAAGATCCATCCGGCTGACGTATAAAGATGTTCAAATTACTGGTGTGTCTAGGTTCCTGAGACCCAAAAATCCTTAAATCAGAACGTGTACACAGAAATTTCTATATTATAGCAAGTACAAATTTCTTCTCAATTTACATTTAACTATGTTAGAAAATGAGAGGTCTCAGGGTCATTTAGTCAAGATGTGAGGAGAAGGTTGTTACTTGTGTTACATACCAGATCATCAATCCCTTGGCCCTCTGACTGGAAGAGAATTGGTCGGCACCGTTTGTCTTCATTCATTAAACTTGAATTCTGAAAGTGTGAAACAAGAGCAGTCTGTCCCTGGATTCTCGCATATGTCAAAGAAGCAATCTTTTCACTATTGAACTTTTCCCATTTCTTCCCATTAAATGCCTGCAGAGATTTACATGAGACAAATCCATTTGTTACTGAACAGATTTTCAGATTTTTCAAGAAACAAAATCTATGATTACGTGGCTTCCGAGGGTGATTAGAGCATAACAATTGTAAAATGTTCCTGAGCTTTAATATTAGTTGCTCACATATTTTAGTATCCTGCAGTGATATTTAGTACAGATGAACCCAAGGAAGGGATAAAGGAAAGAAACTCAAACCTCATGGAAGGTGATGATATGTGAAGGAGACACCATGTTGATGAAAGCATACCCCACATTGCACTTATTCTAGGCAGGAGGAAATATAAATTAGCAAGGGTATTGAGTTTAGCGCAAAGTTATATAATTTTACTCCAAGGTAACTCACCTTAAAATCAATTGGCAGATAGAGGAAATCATATGTACCCTTGTGAGTTTCATCAATAGCGGCAAGTAGCATCTTCGAGGTGTACCTTCAAACAAGGAAAATTAAAATGCAGCATTATTCTGCAGTTTCAAAACAAAATGGATATTTAAATTGTTGTCAGTTCATACTTGTTGGGGATATTTTTAATCATCAAAGTAGTCCTACTATCTTCCCCACTGACGATCTTTTCCAAATCAAGTTGATACTGCCTTCTGTCTTCCACCTGGCTTCCACTGTCAACCCTTCTATTTCGATAGCGATCAATCAATCCATCGTTGCTGGTTGCTCCCATGCCTCCATAAGAACCAGTTCCAAAAAATATGGGAGAATTTCTGGACATTGGCATCATCCTAGAACTTGGAGAACCACCTTCAGAAAAATTTTCTGTATAAGCAATGCCCATGTTAAGTGCCCCCTGGGCAATCATATTCATCGCATGATTCCCACTGTTGCGACCTAAATTTGTGGCACCAAATGCAGCTCGATTGGTGTGGGATGATTCTGGTGACTCTGGAAAAAATCCAAAATTCCTTTCTAGTTGAATACCAGATGGAGCGGATCCAACATGATGTGAACCCAGAAATGAGCCATGCCCGCTGTGATGAGGATAACCAGTTCTCTGTCCACTGGGTGAAAACATAGGTCCCTTCAATGATGATGACCAAGCAGAGTTCATGCGCTCTGATGGCACATTTGGCATGTTGGATTGGACACTGCTGTGCAGGATTAAAGCATTAAAATTTAAAATGTCATTTTTTATCTTCTAAAGTGCAGTCCAGTACTAGTACCAAACGTACCTGGAGTGAATAGTAGGGCTTCCCCATAGAAACTGAGGACCAGAGAGCGTCCCAATGCTAGATGACTTGGAGTCACCATATGATGACACGGGTCCAGGACTTGAACTGAACTTAGAATCAGGTATGGGATAATGCTGCTGATAAGCCACTCCTTGTGCTGCATTAGCCTTAGTAATTACCTGGTTCAAATGGTTTATCCGTACAGGGTCTTTACCAATTGGTGCAATCTTCACGGGATTTGAAACCTGGGATGGAAGGATAGAGGCCAACCCAGGCGAGCGGTTACTTCCAACAGGGCTGAGGTTCCCTAAAACAGGTGACCGACTATAATCAGGAAATGAGTTGTGATCAACTGGACTCCCAATATTTGCCCAACTACCTGCAAGTACAAACATTGGTGCCATGACTATAGGTATACAATTAGCAAGTGACAGCTTTCTTAATGTAGATCATCCATCCACGTACCTGGAGGAGAGTTGGCTACAGGTGAACCAACTTGATGGTGGAAAGGAAGAGCTTCACCATCTTGTTCTTGCTCTTGATTCAGTTGCAGCATTAAGCTATACAAGAAAAGCACAAACAACTCATTGTTTGCTCTTTCAACTAGCACACGACTTGCAATTAAATAACATCTAAATGAAACAAAGTGTGACATAAAGATGAAACCTAATTGACCAGGAATAAAATAAAATAAAATGAAAAGAAAAGAAAAACCAACAGCAGCAAGTGATATATCAACTTGATTTAAAATTGCAGATTTTTAGGGCAAAAAGTCCAAGGACATGGGAGCTAATTTTTCCACCAAGATCCCTAAAAATGATGGCACGACTAGAGCAAAATTTTGATTAATCCAAGCTACCAACATCCAAAAAGTCAACCACATATCAAGTTGCATTACTAAGATGAGTATGTTCAATACCCAGTAATTTTGGAAGCCCAAGCATGCTAAAATCCTCTAAAAAAATCTACCATTCACCTAAGCAGCATTGTTATTCAAAGTACTCAAGATTTCTCTTAATGTTACCTAATATGTTCGCAGTTTCACGCGCACCTTCTCTCTTCCCAGAAAGACAGAGACAGACAACCAAAATCGAAAAACAGAAAAACAAATATTGTGAAGTAGATGCCTTGTAAAGCATTCTTTTCCAGTCAGATATTGGGCTTCAGCAGAGGTAAATGGATCAGCAATTTAATGATTTTCACATTTTTAATTAAAATATAAACGACAGGACTAATTTACGATACTTCCTCTTATCACAGGTATATTTATTTAAGAGAAGAGCAACACGTGGAAGTTGACTGCTGACTGCGTGCCATTTTTTATGCATGTAAATCACCAAACAAGTAAAAAACAAGGGCATTGACAAGAGGTTATGTGGAGTTAACTGTCCACAAAAAAGAGAAAAACGACATATTAAAAGAGATACACTCCTATCAGCATTTAAAATACGAAATGTACCTCCGACGGGCTCCTCCAGGGCGGCTAGGTTCAAGTTTTATACGCTTCCCAGCAATGTCACTTCTATTTAAAGCCTTGAGAGCTGCATCTGCAGCTCTAACATCATAAAACTCGATGAACTTGTGATGTCGTTTGTGGGGTGTTTCCCTGATCTATATTTTATAAAAAAGAAAACTAATGCAAATCAGCCAACAGAGGATGAGGAATTCCTAGGGAAGCTACTATAAATAAATGCAACAGAAAAAACAATGACAGCCAGTTAAGTGTAAGAAATTTTCACCTCCTTAACTTCTCCATAAGCCCCAAAGATTAGGCGGAGGTCATCATTGGACACTGATGCATCCAAATTAAAGACCACGAGAGTTCCTTGGTTAACATCTTTATCCGACGGATTATCCTGGATGTAGCAAGAAAAAATAATCAAATAGGTGCTCATTCAGTGTCATATTATTAAAGAAGGGATATCTCGGTTCAGACCTTGGGAATCGAAAAATGAATATCAAGTTTTCTTCGTCTTAAGGGCTTGTTTTGCAATGAGCGCATTGCCATGCGAGCAGCTCTGATATCATAGTAAGATATCATCACAAACCCTCTGTGCTTACATGCGGTATAGAGAGTTCTGATATCTCCATATTGCTATTAGGAAGAAATAGAAAATATAGTTATGTATAAATTCGTATTTGCATTCGAATATCAATAACAGATACTTTCGCGTCCCTAAAAAAAGAATAGATAGTACTAACAACTCATGAAAAGAGGGAAAATGAATAAGAACAGAATAAAAAAATAAATATACCAAAATTCATAATATTGGAGCTAAATTGGCATGTTTACCACAAAGCTTGGATGAAGATTAGCTGACACCAAGTACATGAGGAGTGAGGACATATCTAAGTCTAATTTTTAAGTTGGCATCAACACGTCATCCTTCATATTAGCAAGTCATTTAGTAACTTGAATCCAAAATTTAACAATTATTTTTTCATTTTCGGTGTGACATATTCACTGGGTAAAACATAAAAAGAGTAATAAAAAAAACACATCATCAACTGAATTCGAGAGGAACAATGCATCTGCAGAATCTTACACACTTAGGCAGTACAACTAGGAGGATACCTACGCCGCAAAAAGTTTATATATAAAAGTAAAACCAACATTCACTCTGTCGGTACATAATTTTTGATTGGTGGTTCTAACAATAATAGCATGTTTTGCAAGTCAGCATCAGATTAATGTGAAACTGCAGAAGTTTATAAACACAACAAACTGACATGGCAGTGCAACCTCAAGAAAAATGCTATCAGGATATAACTTCTCATATTTGCATGAGAAGGTATTGAAAATAAGGGTTAATATTGTTGCCTAAAGTGTGTGATTCAGATACTACCTAGAGTCCATTCATAAAAATTGTTGCATTAAATGACTTTTATGTAAATATCAATTAGGAAATATACCAAGAGACCATCTCATAAAAGTTCCAAATTAATGAATATTTTACCTAACATTAATCAACAGCGATAAATTTAGCCTTCTATTTTAACCTTTTAATGTATTTTATGTATTCAATGTCTTTTGCCAATTCACCATTTAATCTACCAATAGATGACTTTTTAAGTACTTGATATCAAGCCGAACAACTGAGAAAATTAACTCAATTGAACATAATTGCAGATGATAATTATCACATTTATTTTGGACAATTTTTCTCCCTATCAGTAGACTAACACATTGCTTTCAAGCTCGCATACAATATAAACGATAAAGAGGGGTGAGAATACTAACTAGGGTTTGTGAGCTGCCAAAGGATGATAGATGCTGACAGATGCAAAGAAATACTAATCACGAATCGGTTTAATGATTTATACCTCAAAGAGAGACCTCAGTTCAGAGTCCTCTACGTTACTATTGATATTCCGAACAAATAATGTCCTCGAAGGATGCTCTCCATATGGGTGTTCGCCACTAACAGCCCCGATACTATTTGTAAACCCAAAATGAACAATGTTGCTCCCACTAATACCATCTGATGTACTTAACCTCAACACACCATTCCCGAGATTCTCATGAAGCTCCGGCTCTATTTCTATTCCCCCTCCACTTCCAAAGAAATCATCATCCAAGTCCTCGAGCTGAGTAGGCAACCCTTTAAGATCAAAATCATCCATAAGGCCAGCTAAGAGCTCATCTTCATCACCAGGAAGAAAGCTTCCTATTAGACTCGGTTCAATATCTTCAAGTGGGTCTTTATTTTCATCTTCTAAATACGTTTTCTTTATTTTGGGGAAGCCATCATCAACTGATTGACCACTTTGATCAGACTCGTTAAAATTTACTGCATGCGAAAGGAAATAATTAAGAAATCATTTTGATGTAACCAGAAAACACATCTATTTGGAAAAAACTCCTTGCTCATAATTACGCTTCTCATGCGGTAGGACAGGCAATGAGCTAGAAAACAAGCTAACGCCACTTGATGTATGATGTGCGTCTGTTCCAAGAGGGTTTCCCCATGCACCTCTCTCTTTCCCCGGGATGTTAGTAAATGAAATTTCAGATGGACCTACAAAAAAGGGTAAAATAATCAAGTCATAGGGGAATATATTTCTCAAAAGATCATATGACAATGTGTTTTGATGTATTAATTATCTAATTATTTGATAACTCATAAGTTGTGATGTAAAGGGGAACCTTCAAAATTTCCGGAAATGGAATTACCCAAAGATTGCTCCATTGAATCAATTCCTGCAAGTGCAACACGTGTAAGAAAGTCCGTCAACAGATACAATTATATATATTGGCCAAAAGGAACGCTTAAGCAACATCTGCAAAGAGCAGACTAATTGATCTACATTGAAAAACTACTTAAAGAAAACTGTTTTATAAACAACAAATTTAAAATATATGATCATCCTCGACCAAGTAAACTGTGATCGAAGAAGAGGATGAGAAAATCTAAAATGCCATCCAGAGTGCAGAAGCACGATGAATTAACCACGGAAAACAGCAAATGAAACACAATAATAAGAAATTATCGAGTTCAAAATTTAAAAGAAAAAATTAATCATTTCAAAGACAAAGGATAAAAAAAAAAAAAAATCAAACATCAACGCACACAAACAGGCATTTGCATACACAACAGCTCAATTATCTACTTCCACAAAACATCGAGACAACAACTTCCCACGTGCATACGAAATTAAGAAATGACCAAAAAATTTAACTAATCAAATATTTAGTTAAGAAGTTGAGAAATACAGTGAACCCCACCCCCACACCAAGGCATGTCAAATAAAGAAATGATCACAACTAGAATATACCATAAAACAGGAAACAAAACTAAATACATAAACTTAAACCAAAATTTAAAACGCTAATAATTATCCCAAAATGCTCAGCTGCTGATCAACTAAAATTTAGTTCTTGTGATTCTCAAATAGAATATGGATCGATTGAAAACAAAATGGTAAAGATCAACTCAAATAATATACTTTGATCCTTGGTCAACCCAAACCCGAGATTAGATTACAACAACTAGAAATTGACAGACTACCTAAAATTACACAAACAACATAAAAATAAACAAAAATAGAAGAATAAGTCAGAGCATTAATAATAGCACAAGAATTATAACTTACAATAAAACCAACCCAATTTAGAGTTTTGCACCCATACCTTTTTCTTAAAGCCCAAAAAAAAAATTAATAAAGACGAAGATTCTACGAAAATCCACCTCAATTATACAGTGAACGGAAAATGGTCAAATTCTGAAAACCGGAGAGAGGCAGAGAGAGATACCTCATGAGAAGGAGAAGATGGATAACTGCCAAAAAAGATTAAGAAAGAGAAAGACAGGTCGAGAGAGAGAGAGAGAGGGGAAAAATCTGTCTAGGTGGGGAGAGAAATTGCTGTAGTGATAAATAAATTAACACGTTAACAATAGATGAAAATGAACACTTAAAACAACAGTTTCGTATAAGCAGGGGAATTGATTTCTTCTACTCTTTCACTTCCTTTTCTAACGCCGGAACACCAGCAGCAGTAAATGTTTTAGAGAGAGAATCGGAAATGTTTTAGAGAGAGAGAGAGAGAGATGAAACCCACGAAGCAAATTGTCCAAGAAAGCACTACTGTTGAGTGTTGAGAATGATAGAAAGGGTATGAGTTATACATGCGTATCCGTATATAATTGCTCGAATGATAGAAGGGTATCTGAGTATACATGCGTATCCGTATATAATTGCTCAATTGCTACCAATTACATTCATCCATTATTCCGAAAATAATTCTTTAGTTGCTGTCTTGCTGACAGGAAATTTCAGTCCATTTGATGGTCATTGTTGGAAAATAATAATAATAATAATAATAAATAAAATATATATAATTTAAAAAATGTGTAATTAAAAATAAGAAAATTTTTGTATTTACACGTAAAATATTTTACTGTGTAATGTGTAGGAAAAACGAGTATCAGAATTAAAATAAAAAATAAAAATTGAAGAGAGAGAAACATGGGCTTTTATTCATAGTACATTATTTATTTCTCATTGAAATAACACTCAAAACTATCTTTTGAATCATTTGAATCATTAAGATTAGATAAAACCGAATAGATTAGGAAATTCTATTCAATTATAGGTAATGTATTAATTGTCTCAATCGACAAATATTATGTTGTCCAAATGCTTTTTGTGTGCAAATTTGTTGGTATTCTAACTATTAGATCAGCCTAGTAGTCAGTGAAATTGGTGAAAATCGAGAATTGATGGACAAAAATATTAAAAATATATCATGTGATATTTATATAAAGTTTTATTTGTCTTCTGAAATCAAAATCAATCAAACGGGTGAAATTGACAATTGATCTAATTTATTTCCTAAAAATCTCATCTTCAAATTAAAGGTGAAACTTGATCAACTATAAACTTTGACGGGTTGATTATATTTCCCATAAGTATATTGGTGAAGAAAAAACATATCTTTTTGTGAAAGATCGATTTAGCATTAGCGTATATCACAATTTGTTGTTAATGTTCATGTATCCCTTGGGATACAATTAAAAGTTTTCCAAACAATCCCTTACACTTTTTAAATTTTTCTCTTTTGCTGTGTAGTTTTCATTTCTATTTCTATTTCTATTTGTTTTTTCTTTTTCTTTTTCATTTTTTTGCCCTTTTGTGTGGTGTGTTGGTTGGGGAGAAATTTAACTTCATTTGAATTTGGTTTGGAGTCCGTTGACACTGATGACTTTGGTGGGCAAAAAATAAATTCAGGCACGAAATTGGGCTTGACATTTGCGGGAAATTACAAGAGGTGCCACTAGATGATGTGTGGCTTTGATTGGTGGGGAAAAAAACTTATTTTCTTAATATATTATACTTTAAATATTCAGAAGGAATATTATACCAATTGTTTAGATTATTTTATTAAATGATATATGTAAGGAATGGATTACGAAAAAGTTGGGATTATTAAATTTAAAAGGATAAAATATATCGCTCCTCACTTTCTTAATTTTGCATGTCGAAAGATTTTTGTTTATTTTTATTCGGTGAGCAATAGTATATTTTCGATGAAGTTTGACCCAAATATAATATTTCAAAAATTTCGATGTTTCTATACAAAAAGGTGGGGTCACCTCAAATCCAATTACGATTGAAATGAAATTTGCTACGTATCTTCTTACGGTCCCTAAAAGTCTTATGATTTATTTCCTAATGTAAAACGTGTTTAAAAATTATATACTTTTTAATACATAATTTAGAATTATTATGTAAATGTCGGGCAATATTTACAATATATTTCAGCTTCTCGTCATGGATATTTCCAGTTGTACAGTTGGCCCTGTACATTGCCAAGGGGACACCCGTCCCCCCGGAATTGGGGGAGAAAAAAGTTACTGCATAATCGCTAGCGATGAAGTTTATATAATGTAAATGTTTTTTTATTAATAACAAATAAAAATATTTTTTAACTTTCAAGTGACCCAAAATAGAAATCTAAAATTTCGAAACGAGGGATATGTAAATTGACGAGCGAGATCTGAACTGAGATTTTAATTAATTTTCAGAAGTTAGTTAGAATTGAACGTGCGTTGCACGTTACTCTCAAATACTTTATAATTACTTTAAAAGTAATAGTTGACCATCTATGTACATTTTTTATCTAAATATGAGAGAAATGCAAACTCCCGAAAATAAATGTTAATTATTATATATGTATGTAAATAGTGAAATGCATACTTTAATATGAGTATTAGAATTCAATCTTGTTATATGTATATCAAAGTTTGACATCATTGTGAGGTGATAGTTTTTTATACATTGATTTTAACAGCACTTTAAACAATCAATAGTACAGATTTTGCCACATCTTCGAGTGTCAAACTTGCTGTACACAGAGTGTACAAGTTTAATTCATTAGAATTGCAACTAAATGCATAAATGAAGATGAGTGACAAATACGATACATGAATTAATGTGAATATTAATTAATTTAGAATTAATAACAATGAATATATATACATGACAATAAAATGTTAAATCATTTATACTAAATAAATACTCGTTCCGTCCCATTCATATAAGTTGATTTTGTTTTCGCACTAATTAAAAAATCTTATTTAATGTTATTGAAAAAAATTGTCAAAAACTTTCATAGTTTATTCTTATTTAATTATCATCAACTAATAGTAAATTATTGTTAGAAATAATAAAGAAATTGAATGATTTAATTTTCAATTCTCACATTGGTTATAACTAGACGAATTAAATATTGGTATATTAGTAAACGAACAAAACATAACATTCTCAAAAAAGAAATATGATTATATAATTGAGAGAAGAAAATAAGGAAAATCGACTTATATAAATGAGACGCATGAAGTATAATTTAATTTTCAATTATGTGAAACTAGATGCTAAATAACATACATGAACGTGAATAATGAATCAAATATTGAATGTGAAATTCTAATTAACATTATTGAATGTTAATGTTAATTAATTGAGAATTAATAACATGGATATGGGCAAGAATACGAATGTGAAATTCTAATTAATATTAATTAATTGAGAATTAATAATAGAGAATGCATGCATGAACAAGGATTTTGTAATATTCATTATAGTTTGTAAATTAAATACATATTAAAAAAAATGAAAGCAATGCATTATTGAAATAACTGAATCGTAGTAGAGCTATAATCGTTCAAAAAATGATTCTCACTTGATGAGATATTTAATATATTATATATTATATTTTTTACTGAATTTCATGAATTGGAATAGATTTTCACAAAACTCACGAGAATCATACTAAATGCTAAAATTTCATAAGAATTTTGTAGGTGTATTTTTAAGTTTGAAATGCATCCAAATATTTTGAAATTCCTTTGTTAATAAAATTATTATAAATCCACTAGTTAAAGATATTTAGATTTCAAAGTTTTCATTGCAATCTATTAAAAGTCCATTGAAATCTTAATTGGGTACCCTTGATTTTGAAGGATTTTTAAAATTCATTAATATCTGAATTAAGGACATCATGTAAACAGCAAATGTGAGGTCACATTGACAATAAGTACTAATATGATAGAGCAGAAAATTTATTACCAAATTTTTTTTTCTTTTTTTTGTCAAGAATAATCCATAGAATTTTATAAAATTTATAGATTCAGTGAGGCATTTATTGTTTCGTGTAAATTACAAGAAGTTAAAATACCAAGAAAGCGGATTTTGAAACTTATGAATAGGTGGACTAACGACAGGTGACATATTATCGTCACAATAGAGTTGATAATACTCAAACAAGCTTGAGGTCTATTGTATCTTGTTTAATGATGTAAAATTCGCATCAGCAGATTCAACTAATGAATCGGTCGAAATGAACACTATGATTAGATCTCAGTTATACAGAGAGTTTGCATATATACGATTTAGATAACTCGAATGTGTAAGAAAATTTATTTTCCATCATATTCTCAGGACTATATCTTTTTTCTCTATGTTGAATCAGGGCTCAACGGAGATGGAGTTATTCTCCGACTATGGTGATGCAAATAGGTTCAAAATTCGGGAGGTCATAGGAAAAGGTAGCTATGATGTTTGACAATGGAACCCAAATATTGTTAAATCGAATACATTATGCTTCTACCTCCGAGGAGAGATTTTAAGGATCTCTATGTTGTTTTTGAGCTAATGGAATCAGAACTTCACCAAGTTATAAAGGAAAATGATGACTTGACTTGGGAACGCTATCAGATTTTCTCTACCAGCTGCTTCGTGCACTTAAATACATTCACATAGGTTACATCCACCATTCATTTTCTTGTCTAATTTTCTCGATGTTATCTTGTTTGTAGAAGAAACATATTTGATCGATGGTTACTTTGCTGGTCAGTTTGTGTTCCTACATAACGGTTCATTTCCTATTCAAAACCCAAAGTTCATTTTTCTATAGTGTGACCTGAAGTTACTTCCCTAGAACTTGATAGCTGTTGTCTGTTGAGAGATTTTTTTTGCCAATATGTTGCATATGCTGTTTTTCCCTATTTATCAGCTTTGTCTTCTGCTTGTCATGCATTGGGTAAATGGGGGCTGGTGATTGGTGAACTGTGCTCTGTGACTTGATAAATTTGTGTAACCATAAAGTCTCTGTCTGCAGCTAACGTTTATCATCGAGATCTAAAACCAAAAAACATTCTGTCAAATGCGAATTGTAAACTCAAAATATGTGATTTTGGGTTTACTAGAGTTGCTTTCAGTTTGGACGGTAACTCAGAAATCTAATAGTTTATTATTAATTCTTTCATTCTTCTGTGCCATTTGTCCATTTCTTGAAGTGTTGGAGTCAATAGTTTTTTGGATGATGGTACAAAATACAGGATTATGTTGCTACAAGATGGTATAGGGCTCCATAATTGTGTGTGTTCATTTTTCTCGACGGTATTATGCAGTATTTTTCTCTGCTTAATTTTGACGTAATGCGTGTAAGTGTTATGTTCTAGGTCCAATTAACTTTGCACATAAACACTTTTAATATATATATAATCGATGCGTATTTATGGCAATATCTATTATTTAATTAAATTAATATTCTAATAAATTAAATAATAAGATCTATATATTTAAGTCTAGGTGATTTGCTAATCACAATGAGTTGTGATTGTGAGATACAAATTACATATGACTGAATTTTAAATCGTCTGTGTCGTATGTAATAATGAGATATGGATACCGTTATTACGGATAGATTATCACGTGGGACATTTCTTATGATCTCACAAACTAAAATGACACTTGAATGAACACGTGAATATTTTTTTATAAAACAAAACATTGGAGACCCGTTGGGAGATTCCACATGGATAACTATCTGAGTGTTAGTGGTTAATCTCTAACGTTCGGTAGTGAAATTGGTTATTTGATTTGAGGTCATCATAGTGCCTTATATGAGGACTGTCATATTTTTGTGATGTTGGATGTTACTCTGTCAAGGGTCGCTAATACAACCTCGTTCGAGTATGTCAAAACTCATATGAAGGTTGTGAATGATCAATAGAAGATTTGTCACTCTTAGACAGTAAAAAATTATGATCTACATTTTATCCAGTTAAGTTGATAATGAAATCCTTGGTCAAAGTGAACTCATAAGTTGAAAAGGAGTTTTCAACTTACATTGACTTAACAGTAGGATAAAAGATATAATCGATGATTGAGATTGACAAATATCCATATCTAGTAATTGATCGGATCAAATTGACGAAATGATTATAGTTTCTATGACTGAATCTTAAATGGTCCGTGGTCGTATGTAATAACGCGATACGGATATCGTTATTACGGATAGACCATCACGTGTGGCATTTCTTACTTATGAAGTAAGTAGTTGATCTCACAAGCTAAAGTGTGGTGATACTTGAATGAACACGTAAATATTTTGTTATAGAACAAAACATAGGAGATCTGCTAAGAGCTTCCACATGGAAAACTATCCGAGTGCTAGTGGTTGATCTCTAACATTCGGTAGTAGAATTGGTCATTTGACTTGAGGTCATCATAGTACCTTATATGAGGACAGTCATACTTTGATGATGTTGGATGTTGCTCTGTCAAGAGTCGCTTATACGATATCGTTCGGGTATGTCAAGAATCATATGAAGGTTGTGAATGATCAATAGAGGATTCGTCACTTTTACATAGTAAGAGATTATGATCTACATTTCATCCAGTTAAGTTGATAATGAAATCCTTGGTCAAGGTGAATTCATAAGTCGAAAAGGAGTTTTCGATTGACTTAGCAGTGAAATAAAAGATATGATCGATAATTGAGATTTACGCATATCCATATCTCATAATTGATCGGGTCATATTGACGAAAGGATTATAATTTCACGGTAAACGAACAAATTTGGTTTGTCATACCACGTAACATTTTCCGTCACATGTATTATCATGACATATTGCTAGATGTCAATTTGGAGCGACGAATGTGAATTGATGATAAATTAAAAGGGGTATTTTAATTTATCGATTTGATTAGATCAAAATAATAATTCTCGTCGTTAGACATCATGATTGAGAACCTAATGGGTCACACACAAAAGAGAATCAAAAGAATGAGATTTACAAATTAATTAATTGACAAGTGTTGAAATTCAATTAATTAATTTGGTTGTTTATTAATAGGCCCGAATTAATTAATATTAATTAGATTAATTAATATATGGACTAGATTTAATTAATTTGATTAATTAAGGGTGTATTTGAGCCACATTATTTTGAAATAGTAGATTGATGTAGAATATGTGGTTGAAAAAGAAGGAAAAATTATCGATGTACTAAAAAATATTATTTTATTGAAGAATGTGTGGTTGAAAATGATTAGAAGAATGAGAATGAAAATTTTAATATGTACCAAACATGGGCTAAATATTGGACTGTGTTAAGTTTAAGAGATGGGTCAAGCCCGCTTAAACTTATATTAATAAGCTGCTAGGGTTTAAAAACGTAATGAACTAATTCATTATTCTTGCTAGTACAAGAAGCACAAGAAAATTAAATCATAGTCGTCATTCTTGTTCTCTGTGTAGATCACCATTGGAGGCTGGACAATTGAACAGCTTGGATTGCAGATCAAGATCATTCGAGTTCGAGAATCAACAAAGGATTTACAGAATTCATCAAATGTATAATTTTTATCTAAATACAAAGCAGATCTTTAGTAGGAATTGAAAAATGTACGTTTCGTTGTGCATGTATAAGTAGATTCCCAACGATGCGAACTTGCAATTTATTTTGCAACTTCAAAATATAAAAACAAAGAATGTATGAATTTTCTCTTAGCTGTTTGTCACAATTTTCACTTCATCAAGATTTAACTCCAGTATAGGCTGTATTTTTCGATGTTTTTACTAGGAAGCCATTGTTTCCTAAAGAAACATAGTGTTAACCCCAAATAATGGATTAATGACGTGGCTAACACAAAATTAGAAACGAAAATCCACATCAGCTAAACTAGCCATACATTTATGATTCAAGCCACTCCTTTTAATAAATGAATCAATTGGATGATAACCCCAGATGTTTTTTTTTTTTTTTTTTTTTCCCGTACTATGATTTAGTTAGTATAATGGGGGAGGGGGGGTCGGCCAGTTGAATAGAGTAGAGTGAACCAAGATTTACTTTCAACGTCCAAATTTGCATTACCGTCCAATGGTGTTAAGTGTGGCTTTTTATACTCAATGCAAGGTGAATCATATCCGTTGGATGGTCAAGCACGTGGGTGTACTAGATCCATTGGTCCCTATTAATGTCAATCAAACAATCAATCAAGCTATTTAATGCTGAGATCCCCATATCTCTACCTCTAGGCTAAGGATTTGACTGTGTAGATATGTAGAGGCGACGCTGATAGTGTGTTGTCTTGTCAATAACTTCATGGTTGATTAACGACCTCTCCATGGATGAGCTCGTATTGGGGACCTCTGCCAAAGGGGATCGGACGAACAACATTTAGACTGAGTACGCCTCGACAACCATTGAGTCGGGTCGCTCACACTTCTATGCTAGATGTGAGTTTGTCTGTTCGCCACGTGACGTGTTTAGTTTACGATTATTTATGAGTAACACATATGATCCAAGAGACGTAGTCAGAAATAGAGTCTCGTGCCCATACTATCTCCTGATATAGCCATTAACATTGATAGCAACCCATTCTATACGAGCTGGAGTGACGAAGTCGAACCACCTTGTCGAGCATCTGCTGCAAGCAAAAGCTCAATATGGTGTTGCTGCTCACAGAAAGTAGGTATCATTCAATATGGTAGTTGAACAACTATGTATTAACGTGTGGACAAGTTTGTGATGGCCTGAGGAGCTTGTCTTGCTTCCTGAGGTTGATAGAAAAGGGAATTGGTGCAAGGGGATGGGGCAAGGTGTCTTCTTCTTTAAAGCCAACCTTTTGTAGTTGAGATTCTTGTTAAAAGTTTGTGTGGAAGGGAATCAGGAGATGTTGGTTACATGATACAGTTTCGATATCTCTATGATGGATCTCTTCTCCTAATCTTCTCCCTTGTCTTTCACATATTGTAAATTTTCATCATGAAACACAACCTCAGCTGAGCTTGATATGTTCAGTGGAAGTCACGTTCACGAACAATCTTGCTTTAAACTTTTGATTAAGATACCGTTTGGTAGATATTAAAATCCAATTAAAAATGAAAATATAGCCGGTATTGAGTCTCACTCGTCTAATAAAAATAAACAATAACGACTAGTTTTTCAATTTTAATTTCTACCGAACGGGCTCACATTATAGTCATGGCAAGAAACCATTTATCTGTTTTATAACTTTGAAGTGACATGTATGTGACAGCTATCATTGGTATATGTCCTTGTCACGAACTATTGCAAATCCTCGTTTGTTGTCAGATCAAATTGTGACTGCAATGAAATAAGCGAGATATTTTTCAAATATCTTTACTAATCTTAAATATTTAAGATGGTTACACTAAATTAGAGAATTAGATCTCTGAATATGCTTGAGAAAAATGAGAAATGATAAGTGTACAATGGAGTTGACACTCTCCTCACAAGATGAGGGGCCCAAGACTAATAAAATAATCGTGGACCCTCCTCTCGTGTGTGAGAGAGAGAGAGAGGGGAGGGGAGGGGAGGGGTTGCAACCCCAATGTACGTGTAGCATAATTTGAGAAAAATATAAAGGTAGTTTTAATCTAACAATTTATTTATAACATGTTCGAACTCTTTACCTCTTTTCAACTCAATGATCGACACACTTTTTATTTATTTATTTATCATTTCTATTTTTAAGGATAAATCCTCCTAATTCTGCTAATTATGACCTCGTTCGGTAGAGATTAAAATCGAATTAAAATTGAAAAACTAACCTTTTATTAAACGAGTGAGACCCAATAACGATTATATTTTTAATCTAATTGGATTTTAATCTCTACCCGAACGTACTTATATTCCTCACGCATAAAGGTGGCTACCACGCGTGCTGCCAACAATCTCTAAAAATCCTTTTTTGTTATTCTCTCGTCGCCAAATCCATTGCCACCACCCACAAAAGTATCTTTTCAATTTTGCAAACCCTAATCACTCTGCAATCCTAAGCGCCAATTAGCCGGCACTTGAACGACGGTACAGCTTCAATTGTCCCATTTCTATCCCAAGAAATCTGAAATCAACAGAAAAACCCCACAATTAAATATTAGTACAAACGATAGGTTATATTTTACATTCTGTTTGGCTGCTCTCCCAGAACGTATATCACTCACAGTTAACAATTTACACAAGTTTTACTTAATATTTTTTTTGAAAAAATATAGCGTTAGCCCAGGTTACGGTTTTTTCAATTTCAGTTTTTTTTTTTTGAGTTTTGATGGGATGAGTAATATTTTGATCTGTTTTGATAACTTTTTTCCTTTTATAGGGATTTCTGATGGCGGACGAGACGATTATGAACGGTGAATACTCCGATGATAGGACTGTGGAAATCACCGGAGATGAAACATCGTCCAAACTTTCAGTTCTTAGCCAAAAGATCGATGGATTTGAACGGGAAAATGAGAAGATAATATCCGAGAACAAGAAGTATAAGGAGAAGATTGAGGAATTGACGGTCTCTGTTAAAGATTCGGATGCAGAGAATGTGGAGTTGAAAAAACAGGTTGAAAGTGCTGAATCTGAAAACAGGACTCTTGGGGCGGTGGCCTCTCGAGCTGCGGAGCTGGAATCTGAGGTGGCACGCCTGCAGCACGACTTGGTAACTGCGATGAGTGATTTGCAAGAATCAAATGTTGAGTTATCAGAGGTGAAAAGGGATTTGGAGGAGTTGAAAGGAAAGGAAAAGGAAAAGGATGTTAAGCTGGCAGCAATTGAGAAGGAGAGATATTTCTTAGTGGTGAAAGTCAGCGAACTGGAGGAGAATAAGAGTGATTTTATGAAGGAAATGGCGGGGAAGGAAAAGGAGATTCGAGGTTTGAAGGAGAGCGTTGAGGAATTGGAGGCTGTGGTGGGAAAGAATGTGAGATTGGAGAAATTGAAAAATGAATTGGAAAAGAAGGTTGTGCAAATGGAGGGGAAAATTGGGGTTTTGGAGAGTAAATTGGACGAGGAAGTGATGGTGAAGGAAAGGTTGATTATGGAAGGTGTTAATGGTGGTCTTAATAGGGAGTTTGTGGCTGACGGTGAAAAGAAGGGCTTGATTGGTGGTCTAAAGGAAAGGGATTGGGCGGTAATGGTGGGATCTGCTGTTGGCGCTGCTTCGGTGTTAGGTGTTGCTTGCTACCTTCGACATGTTAGTAAGCACTAAGCAGCGATTCGGATGCACGGGAGTTAGAGGTTAGGAGGGCTCTATTCTAACCCAAGAAAAGAAGAGTTTTCAATTATGATAAGTTATTTTTCTATTGTTTGTTTGGGTTTCTGTTTACTGAGTTTGGAGATTTTAGTTGATAAAAGTAAAATTTTAATAATACTTTGTCTAGTATTGGAACAATATATGTTTTATTTAGAAACCTTCAAGCTGTGGAATATAGTGTGGTGATTATTGTGAATATGTCTTACTGAAATTTGGATATTATGAATTCAAATATGTAGGGAATGATTTTTGAGTTTGGACTGCTCACTACATGAAATTTGGATATGTTTCTAAGGAATTCACAGTACTTTTTTTTTATCTACATCATCATGATATGATTAGTCAGATTTATCTGTGTTGTGTTATGAGGTCCATCCTTGCTTTTATGAAAGAGGAAAAAATTGTTTGGACCATCATGTTGAACTTTGTCGGGCATTATTGACACATTCTCCAAATTAGTGAGTCAGGTGACATATCTCATGCATGATAATACTGATTGTTATGACTTTCCTTTGAATTCTGCTGAAGCGAGTTTGATTTTCTTTTTTGTTTATGGTATTTTTCATGGTATTTTATTTGCTGATGAGCTTGATGTCTATCTTTTTGGCGTTTTTCTGATCCTCATTATGCCTTTTATTTTCCGGTATTGAAACATAGTTCTATCAGCTGTTCTATATGTTTAATCCATGCATCATTGACACACTTTTGCTATAAGCCTTGAGGTGTTCATGTTTTGATGATTGGATGTGCATTTGTCTCTTTACTCTGTGGATTGAAATCCTGCCCCCAATTATTTTCTTGTCTGGTTGCAATCTGATCATATGATGGATACTCTGTTTCAAATTAGTGGAGAATTGTGCTTATCCAACATGGATGATTAATGTTTGTTGCATTTTGTGAGACTAATAGTCCAGTATAGAGAGTATTGAGGCAACACTCGTCCATTTCATTTGATACTCCACGCGGTCTGTCTAGACATCATTTTCCAGCACACTATTGAATACATATTGATATAGTTATTGCAATGATCTGCTGCGATCAAAGAAGTATTAGTTCTATATAAAGCAGCTTTCTATCTCTTCAATTAAGCGTTCGGATGTTATTGTAATCCTGCTTTTTCATCAGAATTTCTAAGATTAGGATGGCCATACTGGTTGAATCAAGAAATTATTTGTGTTTGTGCTAAATCCCAGTAACCTGAGGTATACAAGTAACTTTCGTTTTTCTACAATAGGAACGTAACACGCTGATTCCAAATGTCAGTTCATCATGTAATAGACAGAGAGGCATGAAAATACCACCACGGGTCCACAGCTTCTCTACGTTGCGAGAAAGTAGAAAAAAATCTTGACTTTCTTTAATTAAACATATATTCCAAACAAAGAAAATGATATAGCAAGTACTATGCCTTATTGTGATGATAAACAACCGATAGCAATCTTTTTGAAATCCGAACTCTATTCATAATTTCAAGCACTCCTACGTTATGCAATGCAAGAACTAGGGTTAGACATTGCAAGAACTAGGATTAGACAAAGTTCCACAACCGGACCTAAATCGAACCGAACGGTTCTTCTTAAATTAAATACCCAAACGGATATCTGAACCGAGAATTGACTGGTTCAATTTGGTTATCGCTTATAGATCAAGAACTGAATATCTCTAAATTTTTTTTTATCTTAAATAAGTCAAATTATTTTTAAAAAAATGAATTTGCTAACTAATTAATTTAGTCCAAACCAAAAATATGATTTTCCTATTTCTAATTTTTAGCACAAGTCCAATAAATCAAATTGACCTAAATTTTACCAAAATCTCTTATTCTATCATAGTGCCGTTTCTATCCAGGGAAATCGAATTGGAAGGCGGAAGCCTGTCTTTATTACTGTGAACTCGTTATCTTCTTCTTCCTGTGATTTTAACTGTCAAATCTATGGAGAATTCAACAAAGAGAAACGCAAAAGATATCATGGGACTGGACTACATTAGTTTGTAAGAGCTAAAATTGAAACTTAATGCAGCGTTGTGTAAATATCAAAAAATTTAATTATTGTACGAAGACCCAAGAATCGAGCCGAACGGAACTGAACTGAACGATTCCATAATTAAATTTGGACCACGAATTCATTTATTAAATACCCAAGAATTTGGGTTCGGTTCGGTGTGTGAAATTCGAGGAAGAAAAAGGAATTATGGAACATGGTACTTGCAATTCGTGGTCTTTAGTTGTTTGTGAGCCTGTGAGGAAGTGATTTTGAAAGTGAACGTGAAGGTTTTGTAGAAGACTGGCATAGCCCTAGGTGCTTACACTGTCCTGAACCTTTGAGCATATCAAGCAAACTGCAGCAGCTCATCCAAGAAGCTCGAATTTGTGGAGTTGCAGCAATTTGGCTGGTAAAATGCGTTATTAGAGGGAGTATTAGTTGATTATTGCAGCATTCATGAAAAAACAGTAATTATGTTCCAAGGCAAACTATCATTTCAGTATCTAATGGACCATGATTTTAACTTGTTTTTCTCATAATATTGCCTAGTTGTATTCAATCCTCTTTATTAAATATGCCATCACTGGCTATCTAAACGAATTCAGTACCTGATTTTCGATGATCCTGCTGCTGATGTCTGCAGGTAGTAACGAACTGGCATCATTTTCCGTCACATTTTCATCTGATGTTGGCAATGTGGTTTCCTCAGTTCCCTCGAATGGTGATTCAATCAGAGCATCAGAAACCCATCTTTCTTTTGCTCAGATTCTTGATAAATTGCATCTTTTCCAACAGAGGAATCCCTCGAATTTGTCAAAGAAGCCCATGGATCAGAGACGAGTAACATTTTCTCAACTTCTTCCACTTGAGCACTGTAAGAAGAATCTGCTATATTCTTCACCAAGTCTCCTTGAGTGAATTCTTCAACAAAAGCCTTAACAGCTGAGTCAAGAGAAGGCCTGGTTTCAAGAACCGAGTTGCCTTCTCCAGTTTCTTCATCTTGTTCAGGTTCAGAACTTCCCTTTACTTCTTCGATCCTGATTCTGATATTCTCTTGAGGGATGTTCTCTGCCTTAGAATTCTGGGACTCCTCCATTGCCAATAATAATGGCTTCCTTTCTGTGAGCACCTAATAATTCAATGCCAACGTAGATGGTTAAGTTCTCTCTCTCCATATATTTGAGTGGACTGGATGAGAAAGAGCAAATTGAGGTTAGCACGTTGAGTTTGAATATTAAGGTGAGGAATCAGCGACTCTTTTATTATCTTCGTGTTCGTGTTTGACTTTGTGCTCCTGTCAATGACGGATTGCTTTTGAAAAAGGTAGAGCACGAGGAGGAAAAAAATAACAAAAAAAGGTTAATTCTCATAGAACGGTAACTCCAACAGTGTTAAGGAAAACAGGTTTCACTTCATTTCAGAGTTGTAGCATCCATCATGTTTGGCAAAGCTTAAAATATATTTATTCACGAAACATGCACAATTTATAAGACTCGCAAGTAAGTAATCACTTTGTGCATGTTTGGTAAATGATAAATTAAAGTTTAAATGATTATAAACTGTTAGTTTTACAAAATGCGAGAATAATAAAATAGTAATTGTGAATACTGCGACATGCAATAAGTAAAAGGTATATGAAAAATGTTATTTGTACATCGGTGTACAGACCCATCACAACAATCGTGGGCCCCCCTTCTTGTGAGGGGTCTGTTCAATCTCGATGTACAAATAGCATGGTCCAAGGTATATTTGTCCAGAAACAATTAAATTATAATAATTTAGGCATGTTGGAGAAGGGAGATACAAAAAAAGTAATATTATAAACTGAAAGTGTAAATAAAAGTGATACAAATGTTATATAGCTAATTTTTAGTGGCATTCATGTCAATCTCCTCAATGAGAAAAAAAGAGAGAGAGATTTTTCAAGACTTTAACGTGACACCTGCAAGTGCAAGCTCACAAAAGGAGCTAAAACAGGGCATTTTCAAAGAATTTCAGTGGTTACACCAGTTTTAAGTTTTACCCTTTAACCTATTCTCTCTGCACAGCCTTCTTCTTCCTCGTGATTCGTGTTCCACCCCCACCCCACCCCATGGCCCACCCACGAACAAACAAAAGTTCATCAGTTACAGATAGGGGCAGAGTATTAAAGAGAGACAGAGGGGTTTTTGGCTGGCATTTTGGGTTAGAAAATTCCTTTGAACAATACTATTTAGCTCTTGCATCTTCACTCCGTAGAAAACGAACGACTCTTTTAGCTGATGGCTATGGCATTGCATGCTGCTGTACATGTTTTGGGCTCATGGGTTTACTTCCCAAATCCCAGAGGTAAAATTTACGAAATTTAGAATTCCTTTTTTTTTTTTTTGAATAATCCTCGACAAAGTGAAGAAGCTTTTGGTTTTTGGTTTTACATTTTTAATGGCTTTTGTTTGATTCTACGATAAGATGTTTTGTTCCATTTCCCTTTGTTAATCTGTTTTGGCAAAATTGATTTTTGCTATGGAAAGGCCAAAATCTCAAGTCTGTTAGTTACCCACCTTTTATTTTATTAGTTCATCCATCGATTTCTTCGTTGTTGTGTATCATTTTCCTTGAAAGGCTCATTTTTGTTTCTTCTTTATGATTCTGATTCGTGTCGAAACTCAATTACAGAATTGTATGTATGTAAAGAAGTTTACGTGCGTGGATAGAAGGTTGGAACTTTGTTGTCTTTCAGGTTGCGATGATGGTTTCTCAATAGGATATAAATTTGTTTTGAGTGTTTCACATCTTTTTTCCCTACAAGTTGATTATCTTTTCTTAAAATTAAAAATACTTCGCGCGAATGAATAATTGAAAATGTTATGATGATAAAAGAGGTTAAAGATTGTGATGAAACCTCTTCCCGAAAGGGCAATTTATCGAAGAAAAAACTACTCGAATAAGGGCACAATTAGGACAAATACATATCAAACTAAAGATATTAAGCATATCAGACGTTATGTTCTTGGAGATAATTGCATTTTGATCGAGTTACTGATATAAGGAAAAAGGAATTAAATGAGAACATTTGCAAGATGGGAGAAAAATCACTTTTTCATTTTTTTGAATGTTAGTGTTGACATTAAGATATTAGGGTGCGTTTCTTGAATTCTCAACGAGAAACCCACCTATAATCTTCTTGTTTAGAGGCAAAAAGTAAGGCATGAAGCTAATACATGATATTAGGGTACGTTTGATTGCGAATATGATATTTGCATGGAAAGAAAATAAATTCTAGGTAATTCTATAAAAATTATTAATTAAATGTGTTTGATTGATTTAGTTTTCAACCTAGAAAGTATTATCATTGTTCATTTTTTATTAGTGGATAGATAAGAGAGAGAGTGAATTACATGAAAAATAAAAACCGCATCTCCTTAAAGAAAATATTTTCCTTGTTTTCAAGGAAAATATGGTCACGTGATTAAAAGTAGGCAAATATTTTTCATGGAAAAAATTGTGAATCAAGCAATAGTAAATTAGGAAATTAGGTGGAAAAAACACATTTTTATATTTACAATTAATGGGATCTTCCATGTCTTAGAGGAACATCATAGAAGGAAAATATTGGCAATCAAACGCACCCTTAGAGGAACATCATAGAAGGAAAACATTTTCCAAGTCTTCATAGAGCTGCAATAATCATAGGGTATAAATCATGTCACAAGTGACAGTCTCTAATTGTTCCAAATGGATTTTTGTTATTTTCCATTTGTTTCTACATTTTTGAGTTATAATCTGGATCCGAGGAACATTATTGATGCACACACTATTCATCAATACAATTATAGCACTATTTCTAGAAAACATGGTACATAGCAAAGCACATTCGACTCCAAAAGGCATGAAGAGGAGAAGAAAGAAAGGCAATAAGAAGCTCAACACAACTCATGATAGTTCTTGCTCAAAAATAGCTGATTTTTGGTTAGTGATTACTTTATAATCCTGTTGGGCAAATGCTAAATGCTAATATTAGTAACATATCTTACTTTCTCTTATGTAACATGGCAACTTTGTCGCATCCTATGTATGGAATAGTGCAAACAATCTTCCCGTGATTATCCTGCTGCCGTCTCTTTGTTTTGACTATATTTGATTTAATATGACTTTTATTCTCTCTGTTCAGGCCTGAAAATGTTTTACCTCAGAGATTGGAATGTGTCCAAGTTTTAAAGATGAGTATATTAGCACTTCACTAAAACACGTAGATTGTTAAATATGTCATCATCATAGTAGGGGATTACCTCAGAGATTGGAATGTGTCCCAAGTTTTAAAGATGAGTGAATTAGCACTTCGCTAAAACATGTAGATGGTTAAATATGTCATTATCGTAGTAGGGGATGAAGCCATTGGTCCGCAAAGCATCTGTAACATATTGACGATTCCCATAACGGGATTGATGTGAAACCAACTCTTATATTTTGGAGTGTTTTGAGGATTCTGAAAATTCCATTTTTCGAAATTTACTGTCTTTTGATTACTCTTGTGATTTCCATATTTATCAAGCATCAATTCAATTCCCTGTTATCTTAGAAACATTGAGAATTCAGTGCCTACTTGCTGCTTGTATGAGAGCCCTGGGTACTTTTTTCTGTTTGAGGTTTAAGTCACTTTTTGTTCTACTGTAGTGCCTGATCAGATCATCAAAGTCCTTTCTTAAGGATGGTGTGTGCAATTGAGAAAGTGATGGACTTTTGTGGAATTTGTGAACTTCTAATCATGACTCTTAGTTCAGCAAAACATGCACTTGTTCTGTATTAATGCACTGTTCGTAGTGACTACTGATATACAAGTCTAAAACTGAGCAGTGAGCATGGTGTGCATGCTTTCTGGTGAAAAAGAGTCTTCTTGTGTTAAAAGAGTCACTGAAGGTGAAATCTTTTCACAACTCAGTGATTCTTCGAAACCATATGCTCTGTTTCTCTATTCTATCCATATTCTAAACTCGAACTAGCCCCCGTTTGGCCCCAATTTTTTTCCATTACATTATATTAATTTTTTTTCTCTTCATTTCAATCACACATTCATCAAATAAAATAATATTACACACAAATCTAAATCTTTTCATTACTTTTTTACCACACATTCTCCCACCGATCACTATTTCAAAAATTTTCAGCACCCAAAAATGGGGGCCAAACAGGGGCTATAATTTCCCGAGTGGGAGATTAATATAAATCTTCGGCTTCATACAATCGGATGATCTAATGTGAGGGTCTCTTTTTCTGTTTCCAAAAATGCGGTAAAAGTCTCTTACACATTAAGAAATGTTTTTATAAGATCAAACCCCGAACTTCGAGTTTGCGAGAAGTTTGTATTAGGAAATAAGTGATGGACATTTTTTTGCGAACTAAATCCACCATTTCTAGGGTTACATTTAAAAAACATGCATCTGCCATGAAATGCCTTTTTATTTTGAATGATTTGGAACGACAAAAATCAGAATTTTATGTGGAACTTTAATTAAATGCTAAAAAGGTTCCATTGCCGGGAATCGAACCCGGGTCTCCTGGGTGAAAGCCAGATATCCTAACCGCTGGACGACAATGGAATTCATGTCAATGATTGTAGTTATAATACTATTCAATAATACATTAAAATCAATAAGTAATTTTAAACACACTTTTTATGAGACTAACTTTTTAACCACATCACTTTTATTAAAAACTTTATCAAACAACCTCTAACTACATGAAAGGAATTATTCAAAGAAGACAGAGAAGTCGGCGATGAAGAAGCTCTTGTTGTTTTCATCTTCATCATAATCACACTTAAAGATGATAAATTCATTTAAAGCCCCGTTTGGTACCGATTAAAATCCAATTAAAATTGAAAATATAGCCGTTATTGGGCCCCACTCGTCTAATAAAAGTCAACAATAACGACTAGTTTTTCAATTTTAATCTCTACCAAACGGACTCTAAATATTAGTTGGTACCGATTAAAATCCAATTAAAATTGAAAATATAGTCGTTATTGGGTCTTACTCGTCTAATAAAAATCAACAATAACGGCTAATTTTTCAATTTTAATCCGATTTTAATCTCTACCAAACGGACTCTAAATATTAGTGAACACTGATATGCAATTGAGAAAACATAGGGGCCTTGGAAATTGTGTATGGACTTTTTATTTTAATTTTTTACACTTTGCACAGAGATGTGAGCAATGCCTCGTAATTTTCTTGGAACATGCTCCATAATTATAAATATCATGTAGCCACGTAACAAAATCAGTATTCTAACTTAGCCCATTTGACACTCATTAGTTTCTCATTCTCATTCTCATTCTTATTTCTCATTTCAACAACATATTCTTCTAATAAAATAATATTACACACAAATAAAAAACATTTCATCACCTTTCCACCACACGTTCTTACATCAATCACTATTCCAAAATTTCTATTCTCCTCAAAATAAGTTTTAAACAGGGGCTTAGTAAGTTGATCGACTTATCACGAATAGTTGAGTTATGAAGCTTGTTGACCAAGATTAAATATGGAAAGGGACCAAGTTCGAAAAAAATAGCCAAACTCACAAGCTAATAAGCAAAGATTTATGCATAAATTGTTATGAGACCAACCAATCGATACCTTGAAGCTAGAGGCTTAGGTTAAGGTCAATCTAAAGACCCCAAATCTCTTGCAAAGCTGTGCAACTTGGTGGCTCAAATCTATAAGGTGATAAGATCCATGAAGTGAGTGTCCTGCATATTGGCACCATAGCTTCTATGGGTTTGTCATGAGCAGTGTTTTAAGAGGCTTGCCTAGTCACGACTCACGAGACATAGAGGAAATGTTGTCTCACTTCTAGATGAGGAAAAATGATCAATTTTATATTGATTGTCTAAGCAGAAATGGGCACGTCTTTTTATTCGGCAAATATATTTTCTTTTTTGCAGTCCAACAAAAAATTGTATCCAACTCAAACCCAGCCAACGAATATAAACTTCATTCGCTCACAGCAAAAAAATATTGATATGAGATATTTATGATTTTGAAATTTATATTTTTTGTTTTCAATATATGCGTTATTCTATTTATTTATTGATTCGGAATAATAAAATAATATTATTTTATTTTTTCAAAAATGTCTTATTACGCTTAAGTATATAGTGAAAGACTTTTTATAGGACACGTGACTAGAAGCGCGATTGCATCCAAGTATTGAACCACACGAAAAATGTCGTGTTGACCTTATCTTTGACTTTTGATGAGCAAGAGATGATTGTTGAACATATTGGTAGCTTTACAAAAATCTAATTAGAACCTATAAATTTGTTGAGTATAATATCATGGATCTTGAGTTATAATAAACAAATAAAAATTATTCTTGTTGTACATAATTTTTTATCTAATTGGTTATCGGATTGACAAGTGACGGCTCCCTATTGGGGGCGATAAAAAATTATGTACTTGTAGCATGATTGACAAATGAATCGGAATCTCAAAATCTCATCGACTATGATTCTTGCGGCCTTACACAACTTATAATTGAATTAATTTCCCAAAATAGTCAATTAGAACATGACGTGCCGTCCAATTTGAAAATTGAAAATCCAATTGACTTGTAATCTACTCAAACTGGAAAGTAATTACAACCAGAAATAAATTTTCTTCTTGTTTGTTGAATCTCGAGTCTTCAGTTTCTCTGTCACAGAATGGGGTTATTCGGTGCCAGTGCAGGTGGAAATGGCGGCATATGGGGAATGGGGCCGTTTCATAACAACATTCACAAGAGGAGTGACGGAAAGAGGAACAAAAGCAACGGAAATTCGAAATCCTCTAGCTCAGTGGACGCCACAGGAGGCGCCGCTGGTTACCGGTTCCCCCTCAAGCAAGCCGCCACCGCTGCCTCCCTTGCTCTCACCGGTGACACTATCGCCCAAGTCCACCACCGCTGGGTCAGAAACAAAGACACCGTTGCCCATTCTCATGATTTCAAGGTCAGTATGTGCGTATTTATGTGCTTATTTTCGTGAAATCATCTGGGATTTTTGAACTCTAGTGTCTTGTGATGTTCATTTCTGATTGCTAAAATTGGCAAAGTAATTCACTGTATGTATCTATTTCTTGCTGTAGTTTACACAAGTATTCTGAAGATTTTAGGGCATTTTAGGATCTTTACCATTCTCTGTAATTGTCCTCTGTTGGGTTGTGGAAAAATGAACGTGTTTTTCGTAAGATACAGAATTTGTGTAATGTGTGTAATATATGAAAATGAGATTGAGGAAAAATATTGTCAAGTATTCAAATTTATTTATCACAACACATTGATATCGATTAGAAGTTTTTAGAGCTTTTCAGATATCTTCTTGGTGGAATGACAGAAATGGATCCTAAATTTAATGGCTTGTTGGTTCATATGAAAGGTTCTGTTGTATAATTTGAACAACTCTAGATTTAAGGCACGTTTGGTTAAAGAGTTATTACTTGCTTTTTGGCCAGAAGTTTACTGCGAGCTGCTTTGTATTATGGTAAATATTCTACTAAAATAAGTATTTTGGTTTCACTAAATTTCTGAAGCAAGACGTGACATCTGAATTTAATATACGAAACACTTTTTACTTATGCTCTGCATGTGAAAAGCTGTACCCATCTAAATGTGCTTCTCACCACAGAAATTTGTTTATCAATTAATTTATGCTTCATATATAATTTGTAATCATGAACAGGAAAACATGATGTGTGCGTGCATATGCACAACTTCTACTTAGCTATGCATTTAGGTAATATCATGCTAACAAAAGTTAGCAGAGACGGTGTCTGGCATATCACCTTACACCATGTCATCCCACATCACCAAAAAATGAGTTTTCATCGTTCTACAGAGATTATTAGGTAGTTTACTTTCCTTTATATCCTGATAGCTTTTAGTATACTCAATGAACACTGCATATACTTTCTTTTTTGTTCATGCAAACCCTTCTGGAAACATTTTCAACGCACTCAATATCCAATTTGTTCATTTCTTCTGTCATTCTCAAGATGAACTATTGACAGGCACAACACATTTAAGATCTTGTTGTTCTTTTCGTGTTAGTTTTATAGAGAGGAACTTTCGTAGTGAATGGCCTTAATTCATTGATCCATTTGATTGACTGCTATTTAAAAATATTATTTCTGACCAAATTCTATCTTAGAATATAATGGAGGTTGTTTTGTCCGAGCATGATTGGATTAGAGCCCTCCGAATGACTTCATACGGTTTCCTATTATATGGTCCTGGTTCGTATGCATGGTATCAGTTCCTTGATCATAGCATGCCAAAGCAATCTGTTGAGAACTTATTGATGAAGGTAGGTTAACCCTGAGCTTTGAGCTTTGAATGTACTATCTTACAGATAACATTGAACAGTTTTTTGGTGTTCCTGCTTGTAGGTTTTGTTAAACCAAATTGCACTAGGTCCAACTGTAATTGCTGTTGTTTTTGCATGGAACAATTTATGGCAAGGGAAACTTGCAGAGCTTCCCAATAAATACAAAAAAGATGCCCTTCCTACCCTATTGTTTGGTAAAATCCTTGTATTTACTTCCATTCTGCATATACGTTTTACAGAAGTGTAATTGTTTTGTTTTTAATTCTCATATCTATGCAGGATTTCGGTTCTGGATTCCTGTGAGCATATTGAATTTTTGGTATGTCACACTCTGTCCTCATTCCTCCCTGTCTTCTCTCCCCCGCCCCCGCCCATCTTTCCTCTCCTCTAGCATTATCAGAACCCTCACCCCAACCACACTGAAGGGAGAAAATAGACTTGAGTATTTGTTCAAGAAGCACAAGTAAAATAATCTTGAAGCTTATCAATGTTTAGTAATCTAGCATTAACTTTCTGAAGCTCAGTATATTCATTGTCCAGGGATGGTTCTTAGGATCTCGAATACTAAGTCTCCTATAATCTAGCAATTGTTATGACAAACCACACTGCTCGAGATAAACAGAGAAGAATTGACAAAGAACAGACCATCAAAGCTTAGACAAAATGTCATTTGGTTTAAATGAGCTTTTGACCACGGATGAAGACAATGAATCCTCCAAAAACATGAGATTACAAGGATTCTCATTCTCTCACACCGAAGTTCTCTCTACTTGTTAGTTCAAGTAATGAGATCACTCATAATCAACCTGAAATACAATCCCCACCACTTTGTTGGATCAATCCCGAGCATTGTCCCTGCACCGCCATGGAGCTTCATTCATTCACCCTATGTCAGAAACTGGAGCTCTTCACTAATTAAAAGTCGTACTAAACTTAAACCAGGCTGGGCAGTATTCTGGCCCAACTACAAGACATTTTACAGTTAATATCTACTGCATCAAAAAAAACTTAAGAATTTAATTAATAATAATAAGATTTTTAGTATTTTTAGCAAACGAATTCACATTATGAGAACACATTGCTTATCTGCTCTTTTCCTATTGTGTGCTTTGCTGATGAAACTGACATTTTGAAGTGTCCTATAATTATCTTGTCCATTTCATTTCACTCTTGTTTCTCTAAGCTTTGTTGTTTCCTAAGTACTTTTATTGCCATCATATTGTTAGCCAATTCTTTCTTACGTCTGAGATTTACAAATGCTGTTTCAAGCACATTTAGGAAAATCTTCGTATTTTTCCCAAGAGAAAAGATTGCAAGAACTTTCAGTTGCTTGAAAACAAACATATGTATTACTTTTTCACCTATGGTTTCCAAGCTTGTTCGAGGGCAATGCATCTCAGGAACTTCTATAGTCAGTCGCTTCTAGGAGCCTCACAGTTCTTTATCTTTATGGACTTTATATCTCAAATTATCGACAAGGAAATATATACGCTTTCTTTCTTGCAATGTTACATGCATTCTTTTTCACCAACTCGAATCTATCAATAATAAAAAGATGTCCATTTCATGTTTTCCTTTGGTTTATCAGTTTTACCAGGAAATAGAAACTTTTCTGAAATGACATTCTATATTGATCTTCAGGATTGTCCCCCTTCAAGCCCGCGTTGCTTTCATGTCCATGGGCTCTATATTCTGGAACTTTTTCTTGTCTTCAACTCTGAGCAAGTGAATGCTGCAGAACTTATCTCCATGGACGGCTATATGACAGTTTGAGCATTAAGTATCAGTCGAAACATCATTTTACTATTTTTCTTTCTGATGTCAATACTTTGGGTGGACAGCGTTTATCAGGATAGCGCAGTTCTTGGAAGTAGTTTCTGAACATTCTTGAGAGCTTTACATGGCATTTTATTACCATTTATAGATTGTCATTTACAAAAATACCAGCTCACTATTTGACCTCTGCTGCTGCACGATAGATTCAATCTTTTTCTTTCTTCCCCCAACCCAATTGAGAACCTGTTTCATCACTTAAAGCCTGTACCTTCAGAATTTCAAGGAACATTACTAAATTCTTGATAATTTCATACAATGTTTACATTTTTAGTGCAATGTGTAATGAAATATATTGAAAGATTGAAGTAGTATCCTTCAATATGTTATTAGATCCATGAGGATCCTATTGATCAAAATAACATGTTATGGCTCTTAAGGCAGTTGTGTACACGCAAGGTGATGTCTTGATCCCTTTTCTGATTTGAAAAGGATGGACGGATTATTGCTCGAGGGAGAAATCGATGTATACTTTGTTCACAAGGGGAAGGACTATTGAGAAAGTACGTTTTAACTCTTTTAGATAGAATCCTGGGTCTGACCACAATAACTACTAAATATACATCCTAAACTACCAATATTCATATTATCTTGAAAAAATTTCCATTACCATGTTCAAATTATTATGGTGACCACCAAAGTATGCAAGTAGTAGTATAAAACATGTCATGCGACATGGATAATTCTTGTTGCAATCGACATGAAAAAAGGTAAAGGGTCAAATAATGGTAGAAACGAGATGAAACAAACTTCTACGATTTCTTACACACAAACGGACATTCTTGATTTTGTGAGTCAAGTGGGCAATTTCTTTAGCAACCTCTAAATTCAAAAATTCCACTGTTAGTATCCAAACTTGAACCATGTTGTAGTTTCCTATTCGATGCTTACGTACGGGGAGTCTTGCTACATGTATATCAAGATTTATATAATGTCATATAACACTCTACAATTTGCCAATTTAAAACACAATCATCTTTTTCATCCATCTTTTCCCTCCACGTAATATTATATAATTCATTATATACATATTTTATGTACAAGCAACAAAATCCATGTATGGATATTAGGTAGGGCATGTTCAAAATCGACTTAAATGTTTCATTCACCGCTGAATGTTACATCCCATCACGACTTACCCATTGAACTCAACGAAGCTTCCCCAAATGGCCACTTAACGTCAATAAACCGGCCATCGGATGGATTCCTTCTATGGTTGTGTCTATGTGGAGGACGAAAATGTGACGTTGCAGTTAAATTCTCTCAACATGTTAAGAGACTTGCACACGTAGATGCCAAATCACCAAACAAACCATGAAATTAAATATAGATTTCTGCAAAGTAACGTAAAGATTAGTGTGAAACTCAATCAGTTGGAGGCATCTGTCATCTCAATCTTATGAGATATCAGATTTTGGCACACACTATGATGAACAGAGCCACTATGAGGTCATTGAGCATATGACAAAGTAGCAAAAAGAAGAGGAACGAAGCTAACAGAACGAGGATATTCAGCTGATGAACGAATGCCCGTAGAGGCCACTGCTACATGCAAAATTATTGTTTATTTTTTATCTACAAGGAAGAACATTCTTCTTGAAGAGGTTTATATCAGAATTTATAATATTGTTAAGAACGAGCAGCCTATGCAGGGTCTAATTGATACCAGTTAAAGGGAAAATTGACGAGAAAGAAAAATCAATTTCCACAATCTATGGAATATAAACTCAATTCTTTCGAAAACTTGCCCGATTTTCCCCTATTAACATGGAACATGAACAAGATTGGCATGCTCGACTCTACAAAATTAAAGAATATACGTTCACTGTACTAATTTACAAGTTGATGCTGCACAATTGGTCATTTCAAGCAATTGAGATTTCAGTCTTCGAAACTAATTTATAACCAATTAGTATCCACTAATGCCAAACAGTTTTAGTACATTTTAAATGCCCCAAAAATATATATTACTCTTCTTGATTCCAGTAAGAGTAATGCTAAGTTGTCAATATTGTCACTGCAAATGACTCATGCTTGAAGCACCCAGCCAAAAATGGCATTTGAATCTTAAGCTGAAAAAGATGAGTTCTTGTTTCGTACTTCCATTTGGTTCCAGGTTTCACCCAAACTATCAAGACGAGCAAGACGGACATGAAGTCCATTCATGGAAGGGGTTAAAGAATGAGAATAACGAGACTGTGAGAGAGAGCAACAAGGAAAACAGAGCAGAAAAATAACTACATCTTCATTCCCTCGAACCTATATTCCAACACCTCACGTAAGCATATATTCCATCATCCCAACCTAGGATTACTTTTTCATCAAAGAATGAAACGAATCCAAACAAAACAAGAAACCTGACTACATTTTCAGACAGAGATATCAGATTCGTTGTCAGATGAGACCGGAGAATCAGAAGCTTCGGCGATAGATTCAAGCATGCTTACCACCTCAGATGTATCATCCAAATAATATTTGGCTTTGCTTGGTTTCTGCCCTACTGTGCAAGCAAATACTTCGGTGTTGTAAGGAAGAATACGTCTTGATACTGCAGAACCAATTATTTCAAACATATCCTCATCAGATCTGTCATCGCCTATGCATAGTACAAAGTCAGCCTGTTTCCCCTTCTCTGCCATTGATGTGAAGATTTTTTCTGCAACTATTCCTTTGCTTGCACCCTGGATGAGAAATAAGCAATATGATGGAATTAATATCTCATTTTGTTAATGGAGTTGCAAGGCAATCAAAATCAACATTTGTATATTATTGAAAATATGACCAACAAAACATACTAAGAACAGAACTAAAACCCAGCAAAAAAGAAAGCAGTGGAAAACTAATTTTTTAAGTGATAAAAGTTTGTCTAAAAAAAGGTTACGAAAGAAATGCAATGCGACCATATTAGGAATGCATGTAGCAAACAATTCATGCTATGGTTGAGCACCTAGTGAAAGAGACAGAATTTATGCAAACTACAGCAGTAGAATAGCTGACGTGTAACTAGAAATTATGATACGTGCCTGAGGCTTGACTTCTACAATGAACTGCCCACTCTTGACAGCAACAGGTTCATTTGCTAACACACTCTCTAGATGGTCCAAAATCTCCTTTGCCTGACCAAAGCCAAACCCAGGATCTGCATCCTGATAATGCCAGACTAGAGCACTTTCCTTGCGTTCTATTTCAGAACCATCGGTAGCCTCAGTATATGATTTCATAACAGGTTCAGCGAGCTGCATCCATCCAAATTCAGAATTCTGGCTGTATGTTTCCCATTCTTCATGTAGTGGCCACCTGTGAAATTCTATGGTTATAATCCAGCATAAATTTACAATGCAACTCAAAGAGGAGATAGACTGGATGAAGGGACCATCTGAACCACCTATGAGAATTTTTGAAATATTCACCTACCTTTCTCACTATCACCTCCCCAGGAACCAAAAATAATGTAATAACAATAATAACCCAAAAAATAAAGAGTAGAGCTCTCCCCACAATTGATAAATATCTCATAAATACATGAGATTTAGAAACACAAGAAAAAACAATCATCCATTGTAGAAACAATTATCAGGAGCATCCGCATTGGCCGGCTCCAATATGACCCCACCTCAAAAAGCACCTAATAAACCCACCATTAGGGGTGAACACAGTTCAGTTTGGGCTATATTTGAACTATTTTCAAACTAAACCATTTTTGTGGTTCAATTTGGTTTCAAACCACGGTTTTAGCGATATAAAAATAAGGGCCATGCTATGGGTACATTGGCCTTGACATAAGGGTGTCCATAATGGACACCCGGCGCCCCCCTATTGGTGGGGTGCCCATTATGGACACCCTTATGTCAAGGCCAATGTACAACTAGAATTATCCTAAAAATAATATCTTTCAAACAAATGAGGAAAAAATATACTGGCCTAAAATTTTCAATATAAAACTTAAATTGAAAACATTGAAAACATACTATTATATTTGCCCCAATACAAGTTTAAATCAATAAATTAATTCAAGCCTCAACCATAAAATTTAAGCTTATAAGTTCATTTTTTTATAAATAGATAAGAAAAATATTAACATAAACATTATTTTCCTAAAGAGTCAATAGAAGTGAACTAGCAATTAAATTTGTTGAAGTATAATGCGACGTAATAAATAGTATTTTAGGTAAAATAAGTAATTTTTTATTCGAATTGAGTGAACGATTCAATTTGGTTTCAAGGGAGTTTTAACTATTGAAACCTATACTGAACCATATTCAAATTGTTCGGTTCTTTTCGATTTTTCAAATGTTGTAACCTAAACCAAGCAATTTCAAACGAATTTCAAACCGCAGTTTCAGTCAGGGTTGGTGGATTTTTTGTGCACCTCAAGCCACCGGACATATTACCGAGGACATTATCACCATACATTAAATAGGATATTATACCGATAAAGTCTCAGCACTTTCATTCTCACCATATAGTAAATAGGATATGACATAAATAATAAAGCATAATGCTGAAGTATCATAAGCAAGTTACAAGAACAGCCTTAGTATGTCCAACTGAAGTCATAGTAACTGATTGGCCTCATTTGTGCAATTTTCTAAGAAATATTTTAAGAAGATATATATGCTTCAAGCCCATTTTTTCCTTTAGAAAATTGAACTTCAATTAAAAAAAAAAAAATTAAATTAAATTAAATTTTATCCTAAAAGTAGCCTGAGGTATACTAGATGGCATTTACTGATAGAAGTGATCATTTAATAGAATTCAAGCAAAATCCATTCTGGCTTCGTGTCATTCTCTGTGTGGCACTTACTGAACCAACTTTGCATATAAACAATTATTGTTTAAGACTGATGGGGGAAAGGGTAAACAAACAAACCTCAAAAAGTACCCATGTTCTGCAGCAAGTCCCAGCTTCTTGCAAGGTGAAAACCACCTGCTTAAGCTTTCCCTCCCTCTGCCACTCACCATGAAAACTGTATTATTTGGATCTCCACAAAGTCTGTTCAAGATAGAGATAATTTGTGAACTTGGAGTCTTAATAATAGAAGTTGGAGGCATCAATGTGCCATCATAATCCAAAAATATAGCCCTGCTTTTAGCCCTACAGTAAGCTGCCACAATATCATCCACTGATAGCTTTCTAAAATTAGGATCTAGCGCCACTACTCGAAACCCAAAGCCTAGACCAATCCCCCAGCATCTTTTACTGAAATGGTCCGCACAAGTTCTCTCCATATCTTGCAAGAAGCTCCTTGACCAAAAAGCTACGTCATGGGTTCTAAGATAACGATAATGCTTCTCGTGTCGCAACTCTTTCTCTGATTCAGCCATTGATATGGCCTCATTCAATGCCTCAGCAGTTGTCTCAAAATTCCATGGGTTAACACGAATTGCACCGCTTAGGGAAGGAGAACACCCAATAAATTCGGATACGACTAGCATGCTCTTCTTGGGTCCACACAGATTTGAACCAGTTTCTGCATCTGATACTCCTTGTCTGCAGACAGTGTATTCATAAGGAGTCAGATTCATCCCATCCCTCACGGCGGTGACCACAACACATTCAGCAATACTGTAATAAGCCATTCTTTCACTTATTGATACAGGCCTATGAATAAGAACGATAGGCTCATAACCAGGCTTCACAAATTCCTTATTGATTCTTTGGCAGCTCTCCTCTATTTCAGCTTTTATTTCCTCCATATGTATTCCTTTCCCTCTAGCAGGATTGCAAATCTGCACCAGAACGACCCTTCCTTGCCAATTTGGATGCTGCTTCAGCATGTGCTCCATAGCTAAAAGTTTCAAATTGATACCTTTAAAAATGTCCATGTCATCAACTCCAAGCAACACTGTTTTACCTTCAAATTGTTGCTTCAGCTCCTCGAACTTCTTCTCTTTATCTGCAAGTTTCATTGCTGACTCAATATGGCCCATATGTATCCCAACTGGCATAATCTTTATTCCCACGGTCCTTCCATAGTAATCTAGTCCTATATAACCCCTTTTAGATTGATATTCCAAGCCCAACATCCGACTGCAACAGGATAGGAAATGCCGAGCATAATCAAAGGTGTGAAAGCCAATAAGGTCAGAGTTGAGTAGGGCCTTAAGGATTTCTTCTCTAACAGGAAGTGTCCTGTATATCTCAGATGAAGGAAATGGACTGTGAAGAAAAAAACCCATTCTCAGTCGGACAAACTGCCTCCTCAAAAATGTGGGCAATACCATCAAATGATAATCATGAATCCAAACAAAATCATCTTCGGGATTTAGCACCTCAACCACTTTCTGAGAAAACAGCCTATTCACGGACACATAGGCTTCCCACATTGAACGATCAAACCGACATCCACGATCAGCTGAAAACGGCAACATGTAGTGGAAAAGGGGCCACAACTGCTTCTTGCAAAAGCCATCATAATATTTTCCCAGAAGATTAGGTGGAAGAAAAGCAGGGACGCACTTGAATTTTTCCAAAATATAACTGGCTACATCATCCTGCTCAATTGGATCGACATCAACAGGCAATGACCCAACATACAGCACCTCCATGTCTTCCGGCAAGCCATCCTTTACCCGCAAAAGCAAGGAATCCTCATTCCAACCAAAATTCCACCCTTTATTGTCTGGCCTTCGCTTTGCCTTCAGAGGCAAAAGGTTTGCCACGATAATCATTCTTTCACCAGCAACTGAAGATGGGTTTTCTGATGCAACACTGTTAGTCTGGTCATCATCTAGCTCGGTTATACTCCCTGGGACAGTCATTACCCTTGGGAACCGCTTCCGCTCCTTCTCCTTGCCCATTACAGGGAAATTCCCAGATGCTAAATCCAGAAGGTTGGTATAAGATCTTGACATCATTTTGCCAAAATTTCTCTTTTATTCCTCCTCCCAAAACTAATAAACACTCCCTCAAATTTCAAAACGAAACCCAAACCCCAGAATTTCCTCTCTCTCTTCAAATGGACATTGTTCAAATGATCTGCATCATAAAACCATGTTTTCACATTACGTATCCATAAATCAATAGCCAAATCCTAAACATCAGATAAGATCCAAAACTCCCAGATTGAGCTCATGAAATCAATAAAACAAAGCAACAAAAGTATTAATCAAACAGAAACTCACGTACAGTATCTCTCTAGCCGGTAAGAACATGCGATGGAGTAAAAAGAATCCCACTTTTCAAAAACGCCAGCATCAAGAAATTCCAATCGGAACACGTAGCCCAGAAATTGAAAACTGAAACCGACCTCTGAGATTGAATTGAGTGAGAATCTTGACCCCCTTGTGTAAAAGACTCGATCTTGAGAGTGAATTTGAGATGGGATTCTAGGGTTTCACACAAGCATATAGAACAAGAAAATCCATTTCATGGTTTGTTACGTGCAAAATGTAATGAATTAATGATCTACCACAATGTACAAGGAAAGTAATGGATATGAAAATTCAAGAATTCGCAAATGTATTTATTTTCATATAGGCAAGTTTGATAGAATAATAGCAGTAAGTAAAACAAAACGTGCCAACAAATAGAAGAATCTCTAAACTTACCTGTGTTCTGATTCACCTTCACAGCCCAATTATATACTAGAAATCTCACTGTAGATACGTAATTTTTTTTTTTTTAACCACACGTTCTCAAAAAATTATTTTTTGCTTCAACTAATCTCTCACAAACAAACACATATTTTGGCAACTCACTCGCTATTATTCGCGCAATAAGCATTTCCACTATATCATTACTAACATGATAGTGCATTCTTTCAAGTATTCTTGGTGTCACGCATAAAGGCCAGCTATGTATTAAATTTTTTAAAACTTTCATGGTATCGCTAAGATCAATTAATAAATTTTGGCCAGTATGTTCTTGCGTGTATAGTTAATGTCACCCTCACACGCCAATTATATATTAGAAATTTTAGTATCTAATAGTTAGCACAATTATTTACGTAATCAACATCTCAACGATATTAATACCAACTTGTGTGAAATGTTCTTGCATGTACCATCAGTTTCAGCCGTCAAGGCCAACTATGTATTAGAAATTTTGACACTTTATAATTGGATATAGTTGTTCGCACAATCAATCGATATCGTTAAAATCAATTAATATGACTTTATAAAAGTGCTCTTGCATGTATGTTATCATTAATATCATCACTCACACACCACCCATACTTGAACCTATTACATGAAAATTCCAAAAGATTGGTATAAGCATCATTTTGCTAAACTTTATGGTATATGTTTCTCCTGTCGAAACTATTCAACTTCATCAAAATCTCAACACTAAACCCAAAATCCCAATTTTTAATTTTTATTTTTTTTCTCTTCAAATGGGCAGATCTGCATCATAGGAAAAAACCGTGTTTTCACATGAAATAACCATAAATCGATAGCCAAACCCTAAGCATGGAATTGGAGCCAAAAAATCCCGAACTGAAATTAATGAAATCGGTAAAAGTAAAATAAAGCAAAAAATGTATCAATCAAATGGAAATTCACGTACAATGACTCTCTAGCTGATAAGAACATACAATTGTATAAGATGTTGACATCATTTTGCAAAAATTTCTATTATATTCCTCCTCCGGATATTGACACACCCCCTCTAATCTTAACATGAAACCCTAAAACTCTCTCTCTCTATGGGCATTGTTCAAATGATTTGTGTTACCCCTCATTTTTGAGTCTCTAGAAATAGGCGCCACGTAGCATGCCACGTAAGTGAAAAGTCAAATAGAGACCCTATGAGGTCAAAATATGAAGAAAATAACAATATCGAGGCTCCTCAAGTGCTTAGCCGAGGCTCCCCAAATGCCTA
>CAIGRF010106837.1:16011-33588 GCA_903798235.1 Fraxinus ornus | reverse complement strand
CTCCCGCGTTCATTCAAACATAACTGCCCTTTTATTCCGGTAGAAACGCGCCGGATCAACACTTGATGTGGCAGGAGTGATCCCGGCATCTGTTGAGTCCATTTTTTGAGGTCAACAATTTGCATCATAATGTAATCATAAACCAATAGCCAACCCCTAAACATCAAATAAGATCCAAAAATCCCAAATTGAAATTAGTGAAATCGGCGAACATAAAATAAAGTGAAAAATATATAAAGTCAATAGAAATTCACATACATCAACTCTATAGTCTAAAAGAGCATACAATGGTGTCAATCAACATGAGTTGACTACAAGTGTTTCTCGCATATATGTTATCGTTAGTATCATTACTCGATACACCACTCACATGTCAATTATACTTATAGCTAATAATATTTTACAATGTTTGCATAATCAACACTTCCACGATATCGATCATTACGATCAATTAATATAATTTGGTCAGGACTCAGAAGTGTTATTCCATGTATTATCAGCGTCTACAGCTGTTCACATATCCAATATTTTCACGATTCTTACTAGCTACTAATTGACAAGAACTTGGTATCCAGTTAAATATCCCCGTTAGTTTGTTTTGGGGTTGGTGAATCTATAATTTTCGAGAGGTGAGATTATCATTGCTCCTAAAAGAAAGTGGATAAGGTTTTGAGCCAGCCACTTTGGAATCGATCCAGCTGGCAGTAAACCACGCTCCTGGCACGTGAATTCTTTCTCTACTCTCCTCGATCCTGGCGTGTACGGATCTGGACCAATTAAACGTTGGCATGGCTGCCAGTTGGGCCTGTCGGGCTACTTTTAGGCCCCCACGGCCCACCTTTACTATTTTCCACCTTTCATTGAATACTTTTCATTAGTCCTATTTATCACTTTCAAAATTCTTTTTTCTAAATACTATTTTTTTTAACGTAGGAATCGTAGCTGCTACTCGTGAGTGCGCATTGGGTAAACTTCGCTCCATGTGCAGTAGTCGCAAACCACACATGAGAGATAAACCGTATTAGGCAATCCCAGTGTGACGACTCGACCGAGGAAGTGTTGGTACTTTGTAGGGGATTCGAACTCGTGACCTTCGGTCTCCGCGCTCACCAGCTTCACCAACTCGGCTACCCCCAAAGGGATTACTAATTTTTAATCGCACATTCACATGATAAAATATTCTACACGTAAATTCAAAATTTTTCATACTTCTTAATTTCACATTCTCCAAAAATCAATATTCAAACTAATATTTTTCTAAACAATGACCACCAAATAGGGGTTAATTAATTTGCTACTCGACCATTTATAATACTAATGTATGTCTCACAAAAATATGTCTGTTTCTGTTTTCACACTGATTAAGAAAATATAATTAATGTAGTTGTAAATATAAGTTTTTCTTACATTTTTCATATAATCATGCTACATGTACATTAAATTTGACATTATGTGAGTTTGCAAAAAAAAATTCCAATCAATGACTAAATTTTTGACACATAAGCAGGACGTCAACCTTAATGTCAAGACAGAATGTACAAGAAACATAATTCTTTTTCCTAACATGCCCTACATTAAATTATTGTTTAAATATGATTACTCTATTTGTTGACAACAAGGTCGATTAAGCTCCTGTCTAGGAGCAACTTTGGTCAAATTTTAATCCATTTTACCACCATTGCAAATGTACTTGTCCCCATTCGTGTCGTCATTTTTGACTCATATGAAATAAAATATCAAAATTGTCCTTTTCTAAAGAATATTGAATTAAATGTTAAAGGGGTATACTCGTTATTCTACTTGAAATTGGTCAATTTTTCACCACAAATTTGATGAAAATTTCTCTATATGAATAGCGTGAATGCATATTTAACAAAGACAACACAGATATTTGAAGGTATTATATTATAACATGGAAAACGTACCTATGTATTAGTCTAAAAATTCAAAAGGGCAAAAGATAATTTTTCTTTTCATTAGAAAAGAGAACAGATGATGAGAAGAATAAATGTAAAATAACCATGGCAAATTTTTAATCACATTGAAAATCAAATTCATCAACATCTTATCCTGTGCCGCCGCACCATGGCCTCTCCGTACTGCAACGGCGACAAACCACTGATGACTCCGGTAAGTCCCCAAGATCACCGAACAAAAACTCATCCTCTTCTCCAATTGGCACGAATACTTCCAAGTCAGCTTGAGTCCATGTGGGACCCAAAAGAACAGGACTGTCTAATACTGTGCACCCAACATCCACTAACCAGCCAAACTCGCCCGCGAGCTCGTTGAAGCCGCTATCGGCAGGGTCTAGTTCTGGTTCGTTGACAGATGTAGAACATTCTTCCTTAGGGATTTTGGCAGGAAGAGTGGCGGCGGATGAGGAAGTGGAGGCAGCCACCGTTGTTGCAGAGTGGTGGTGGTGGTATTTGGTGGTGGTTGGGAGAGGGTGGTTGTGGTCGCATGAGTAGGTGATGAGGAGCATGGCGGGGTCAAGGTGGCTCCGCTCTACTTGTTTTCTAGCAGGGCACCACTTTGAGCTGCTGCACCTATAATAACCCCTGCCATGCAACGCACGCAATTGACAACTCAAAAAACAAATCCGTTTTGTCTTATTTAGCCAAAATAGAATGTGACATATATAATTGTGCCGTGTTTGACCCAATTTTTTAAAACTCATTTTCAATCATATATTTAGTCCCTTTCCGCCCCTATAATTCCTTATTTTCATGCCTCACTTTCAACTTTTGTGGGTCCCCTCGTTCGAATTCATTCAAATTTGTAGGCAATAATTGCAATTTGTATTTAACTCGGTACGAATTATGATAAAACTGATAGAACTTTTGAATTTTCAATTGTTTTAAGTTTGTAGTTTAATGAGATAAGAAGAAAAATCTCATTAAAATGAGATCCAAACGGGGGCTTAACAAGATTCATGACTTTTCAACCACTTATATCAAAATTTACTAGAAATCTGATTTTTAATTAAACCAAACGGGAGTTTTTATGAGATTGTTATTCACAAATTAGGATATACTAAGTCTAGGAGATGGATGGGTTCATAATTAGATTTCGGAAAATGAGAAAAAAAAAGATTACAAATTTTTTACTTTGACATGTATAAGCTATGCACTCATGTTTATTCACATTCGTGAAGTCTTAGGACACCATTTTCTCTTGCAAAGAACCTATAATATTTGAGAAATTTTAATGTATAATTTGGACAAACAACCCAATCCTTAAAACATATTACAATCCCCCATTGGTGAAGAGCCGACATAGGGGTGTCGAACTTTTTCGTCAGTGTGAGCTTTTGGGGAGAACTAGAAGTAAAAATTTTGGCGGATAGGAATCCCATAAAAAACTTCTTTCGAAGAATGGGTCGTATTTGAAAATCGTGGCTTGGTCACTCATCCAATTAACAACAAATTCATCATCTACTTGAAAAGAATAATTCATTTTTGTTAAAGAAAACTACAAGGAACAATTTTTCACACTACTACCATGAAAAACTAATGAAAATTTCCAAATTTTGTTAGAGGAGAGGTGGTGGAAAATAAGCCAATGTTAAGCGCGNAATATGTAGTTGAAAATGAGTAGAAAAATAAGAATGAAAAAAATAATGTGGAACAAACAGGGGCTGTTTTCCTCTTTTTTCCCTTCATTTTATTTGATTTTTTCTTTTACGGAGGTCGATTTAAGGGGGAAGAAATTGTTAATACCGAATAATTGAACTTAAAATTACATCTCAACAGTGATTGAACTATACAATAGTTATTACTTAATGAGTTTATCTACTTGTACATAATTTTTTGTACATCTAGGTATCCACCCTCTCACATGAGGGTAGGACCCACTTGAATAAAAATATATTATCTCCAAGTGGACCCCACCCCCATGTGAGGGGATAGACACCTTGATGTACACAAAATTATGTACAAGTAGCAAAACTCTTTAATATTTTCCCTCTATGTCATATTATCATTATGTAGTAGCAAAATTATTCCGTTTTTATTACAAAACATCACCTACTCCCCTGCCGGCGGCAACCACAAGAAAGATTAATTTGGTTCATATGCAAGAAAAATGAATTGAATTTTCTTTACCTTGGATAAGGTGAACCCTTTATGGGTTTCTGGCCATATTTCCTCCAGGACCAAGAATCCGGCGGCGGATACACCTCCGCTTTACTCCGGGATCCATCAAGGCCACCAATTGGTATGGTCACCATCCTCTTGTTTGCACCTCTCCTAATACAAAGGAATCTATCTTCAGTTGGGTTTCACACTCCTGAATCGAGAGAAAGGACGAACTGAAAAGGAAAAAAATTAAAAATTCAAATTCAAACCTTTTTTTCGGCGATGGTTCGTAAACTTCTTCAGCAGCTTCATCACCACCGGAAAGAGGTGAATCGGCCACGTTTTCTTGAGTACTGGTGGAGTCATCTTGCTCATTAAATCTTCCTTCCATTTTCATGCACTTGTGTAGAAAATACGTAAAAAATATATATGAATGATCTATATATGTTATCTGATGAGTTTCATTTTACATTTTTTTTCTGGTGGGGTGTTTGGTGGGGGTTGCCGGAATGTTGAGGGGAAGGTGGTGGAGTTTGGGAGTTCGGATTTTAATATGGGAGCAGTCCAATTGACAGATTGGCACAAGACTAATTTATTATGGACGTGCAAGACAATTCACTTAAACCTATTTGCCAGACAATATTGTGAAATTTAATAATTATAAATATTTAATTCACCTTATCAATAAAGTCACACATTCTTAATGTTTTTTTTTTTCTCTCTTTCTTTTTCAAACACTCATTTTCAATAAAATAATATTGCACGAAAATTCAGGTCTTTTCCTTATTTTTTAATCACACGTTATTCAATAATATACTGTTCCAAAATGTATTTTTAACCAAAAAAATGGGGCTCAAAATTATAGAATGATATTAGCCAGGTCCCACTTTATTAACCATAAATCTTCAATCTAGAATGGAAGAATTTATTTTTTTTCTCTCAAAAAATGATAGTAAATTTGATATAAATAATTTTTTAACGAAATACATTTAATGTCGATAAATTGCAAAATGTTTTTCATGCACCATATAAAATGAGATAATTGAAATTCAATTTAATTTCCTAATGTAGCGCGATTATACATTTGTTTTTTTTTCATGTAAACGAGTTTATTGCAAATTGTTCATTTCGTAATCTTTTGTTTGTTTGTATTAGAAATTCATAAATTTATCAAAACAAATAATTCTCTTGGGAGATTAAGCCCCTATTTCACAAACATTATTTAAAAACTCATTTTTACTCATTTGCAACCACATAATCACACAATAAAATATTCGTACGTATATCCAAACATTTTTCTTACTTTTTAATCAAACATTCTCTTAAAAATCACTATTCGAAACTTTATTTTTCCAAATAATAATTGTCGAACATGAGCTCAGATAGAAAGAAAAATGTTTATTAGATACTAATTCTATAAAGAATTGCACATGGGATGACTCGATATCAAGTTGAGATAATACATGGGATGAGTACAAGCATGACATTTGAACAACCATGTGGCCTTAGATCTTCCATTGTGATCATAATATAGGATACATGTAGTATAACTCATTGTCCAGATGAGACAATGAAACCCAGGGATCTACCCGAGGAACCGACCCATAAATTGGTGATGATGTCGAGGATCTTTAACCCTAGGGACAAGGCGCCATATCTAGTGGATCAAATTGAGCCTAACTTGCTTTCGAGTCGGGTCTCGAAGTTATGAATCATCACATATCATTTTTTTTTCTTTTCAAATTGCCCTAATTTTTTGCCCTTAATGTAATTGAGGTTTGACATTGTTGGCTATGCTGACGCCAACAAAGATTTTGTCTTCGAAATGGCTAACCAATTTATGAAACGACTCGCCTGTCTACCAAGTCATTGTGATCCCACAAAAATCATATCCACTGCAAGTGGAAATGTCAACTTTTCCTTCATTTATTTAAAATCAACATACAACATAGTATAAAGATTTGTATTACGATTAGCATTATAGAATGCAACAAAAAGTCTTAATAAAATACCAATGAAGGCAACTAACGTATAAATGAATTAAGTTAGTTGCACATAAATTTTTTATACATTTGTCGACGGATGTTAAGGTGTCCACGTCACATTAGCATACGTCAAAAAATGTGTATTAAAAAAAATTGTACAAGTAGTATCTCTCCATATGAATATAAATAAAGGGGCTCCTGAGAGGCACATCTTGCGATTTACCTCCTCCACNCTCTACCTTGGCTCCTGGGAGGCACATCCTGCGATTTACCTCATCCACGATGGTCCAGGACAAGGTCGGTGGGGGGCCCTCAAGGTTGGGGTTCAACCTTTTTTTTTTTATATATAAATAAAGTGGGTCCTACTTATCATCTTAATTACCCCCACTTTGTGCGGATCTGTACGCGTATGAAAACTGCAGAGTTTAATGTTTGATGATTTAAGAATGATCATAGTCAACACCTCCTTAAAACACATATTTTTTTTTCCACTTGAACGGTATGGACCCGACCCACCCCACCCCACCCCCACAACCCACAAATAAATAAGGATGGAATGAAATTGCAATTTGGAAGAAATTTTATAGGAAAATTCTCATGAGTTAATTAAATTAACAAAAAAAAAAAAAAATTATACCAAATTTGTATTATGTAAGTAGAAGAAGTCAACGCAAGGGGCTCTAGTCTCTACCGGCTAATATATGTTATGATTTACTTAGATTTCATAGACACATATGAAATATGTCAAATACTCGAGATAGTAAATAACTTATCTAAAAATTAAAGAGACGTGACTTGCGCTCCAATATTACATACTCTCGCCCTCTCTCCTCCCTGCTCCCTATTTTAAGTTTTCGTCAATAGTATAATGTACTGAACATGTATTGTAGTTTATAATTTTATGATAACATAACATTGATTATTGCCTTGAGCATACTATACTAAAAAAAATTAATAAAATATTACTTATTAAAAAAATTCATTGATAAAATGAGATGGGATCACATATCCATATAAGAGATTATTAATATAATTTATTTATTTAATAATGTGGAAAGAATAATTGTTTAGGCAATGGTCAAAATTCAAAAACGACTGCTTATTAATCTGTAGAGATGTCAACCTTACATGTTACCTCATTAATATCGAGATAACACACAAAAATTAATATTATATTTTAGGGTTTATAGATATTAGGCTTTAAAATGTTAGTTTCAATCCAGGATTAGTAATTTGTTTGAAGTTTGGGTTTAGCTTTAATTGATACTCAAATATGTGTTATTGTTAGTTTGAATTTGATTTGAAAATCATATTACCTAGAAAAACGATGTGAGTACAGAAAATTTCTACAGAGTTTTGAATTTTACTCACATGGGGATAGGTTCCATGTGAGTAAAAAGTTGATTTTTCTACCCACCCACCCCCCTAATGTGTCTATCGTGTATAGGTAGAGGAATTCCTGTACTTATAGTAGAACTCTATTACCTATGCATATAGAATTTTCTATATTATAATTATAAGGGTGAATATATGATACTTCAAGAATATGACCGACCAAATTCTCATTCAGAATTGTGAAAACGAAACTACTAGTTCTATGAAAAGAAGAAGAAATCGAACAACACAAGAACCGATCGATTTTGGTTTGGAATATCAACAGTGTTCTAAAAGCACGTCTAGGTACGAAGTTCAACTTTATGTATATCCACTCAATCTTTACCTAGACAAAGCTCGTAAAAAGCTCGAAGGTTTGTGTTGCTATCCAATCATACATCCACACATATATACATGTCAACTTTTTCACAATCCAGATGTTTATTTCGATACCATAACAAGTTTAAGTTGTTACAAGTTTATTTAAATGCTGCCTTCAATAGTTTCATAGTTTAAACAATTAACTACGACACATCCATGTTGAGATAATATCGAATTACATTATGATTTTTCTATCTGTCAGTGATTACTGAGCTAAATATTTGCAGGATTATATACGATGTTTGATGAAACTACGCGGTAAGAACAATGCATTAGGCATGTCTCGAGTAAAATATCATATACATGTATACTTGCAAAATGCTGACAAATTTACCGCTCACTGTTCCTTGTTAGAGACTGCCTCAGGAAGTTTGAAGGAGGGAGGTTTGTCAGCTCCCCGTCGAGAATACTCTCTCCATCTTCGAGCAGCTGCTGCAGCTCGTCGTGCCCTCTCTTTCACTTCTTTCTCTGCAACAAACACTAAAACTTTAGCAACGTTTAGCAGATTACACAATCCATAAGCCAAAGGGGAATAAGAATTCAAATTAATTTGACATGTAAGAGTTTAAATCTTTATGAACTATAGACTTCCAACGTATCAGGCAGGCAGATTCGACCACATTTTGGCACAAAATATGTAGTGCAAGCATAAGAATTTCTATGATGCTTGGTCAAAAAGAACTTGGGCGTTGATATTTTTCTGTCAGAGTGTGAGAGCCCTCCATTTTACCAAAATAGCCCCTTCAGAACTACATGCAGCATTCATGAATCATTACGAAGATATTTTAGTAGAATTTACGACAAATATTTCCAAATATGAGGACATTAGAAAGTTTAGACATGCTCAGTTAGATTCAAATTTGAGGTTGTCAAAAGTTAGTAGTTTCCTTTAGGAGCAGGTGAATAAATTACACTAGTTTTCATCTATACAAAATTCATATGATGTGCTAAATGAATTTAAGGTTGTTAGAAAGTTCTTAGAAAACCTGAATTTTCACGGTCTTTGGGTTTGCCCCAAAGGTTGTTCCAATATGATTGAGTTATATCAGAATCTTTCTGCTTCCTCATCCTCGTTTTAGCTTTTTCCTGCAACAAATGAGATGGTCGAAATGAAAGTAGAAAAGGTGGGAACATGATATTAGCAATGTATTACTTTAGGAACTCATCTAGGCCGAGCCATGTATGTCCGGTTCAATGTCCTACTCTTGCAATCATTGATACAACTTATGTCGCAGTTGAGGAGACTAATAATTGATGCGTTCCATAATCCAATGGATCGAGCTCACCATTAGAGTTAAATTTTTAAAGCTTAACAGAATATCCAGCCAAGCTCAACTATATAAATTATGGTGAAGCTAATAATAATTCATCAAATAAATTTTCACTAATTCTGATGTTCTATACCAGGTTTGCCATTCTACAGAGAGCTTGAATGTCTTACGAGGGCATTTAAGTTTACAAATGTATTTTCTCTTCCATAAATACCCATCTCCTATATTCTGCAACCAAGAAACATTAAGAAGTCCTTGNGGGAGGTTTGTCAGCTCCCCGTCGAGAATACTCTCTCCATCTTCGAGCAGCTGCTGCAGCTCGTCGTGCCCTCTCTTTCACTTCTTTCTCTGCAACAAACACTAAAACTTTAGCAACGTTTAGCAGATTACACAATCCATAAGCCAAAGGGGAATAAGAATTCAAATTAATTTGACATGTAAGAGTTTAAATCTTTATGAACTATAGACTTCCAACGTATCAGGCAGGCAGATTCGACCACATTTTGGCACAAAATATGTAGTGCAAGCATAAGAATTTCTATGATGCTTGGTCAAAAAGAACTTGGGCGTTGATATTTTTATGTCAGAGTGTGAGAGCCCTCCATTTTACCAAAATAGCCCCTTCAGAACTACATGCAGCATTCATGAATCATTACGAAGATATTTTAGTAGAATTTACGACAAATATTTCCAAATATGAGGACATTAGAAAGTTTAGACATGCTCAGTTAGATTCAAATTTGAGGTTGTCAAAAGTTAGTAGTTTCCTTTAGGAGCAGGTGAATAAATTACACTAGTTTTCATCTATACAAAATTCATATGATGTGCTAAATGAATTTAAGGTTGTTAGAAAGTTCTTAGAAAACCTGAATTTTCACGGTCTTTGGGTTTGCCCCAAAGGTTGTTCCAATATGATTGAGTTATATCAGAATCTTTCTGCTTCCTCATCCTCGTTTTAGCTTTTTCCTGCAACAAATGAGATGGTCGAAATGAAAGTAGAAAAGGTGGGAACATGATATTAGCAATGTATTACTTTAGGAACTCATCTAGGCCGAGCCATGTATGTCCGGTTCAATGTCCTACTCTTGCAATCATTGATACAACTTATGTCGCAGTTGAGGAGACTAATAATTGATGCGTTCCATAATCCAATGGATCGAGCTCACCATTAGAGTTAAATTTTTAAAGCTTAACAGAATATCCAGCCAAGCTAAACTATATAAATTATGGTGAAGCTAATAATAATTCATCAAATAAATTTTCACTAATTCTGATGTTCTATACCAGGTTTGCCATTCTACAGAGAGCTTGAATGTCTTACGAGGGCATTTAAGTTTACAAATGTATTTTCTCTTCCATAAATACCCATCTCCTATATTCTGCAACCAAGAAACATTAAGAAGTCCTTGGAATAGAACTACAAGCACCATCTTTTAGTTAGAGTTCTCACCAAGACTTTGAGTTGTCTCTTCTCCCATCTAGAGCTTGCCTGCAACATTAACAGTAACTTTTATTCAAATAAAATCCAGATACCATATTAAATGAAGATTAAATTATTACCCAAAAATAATAATGAATTGACCATTTCAACTTCCTTGAACAAAGTATTTGCAGTATTGCAGACATATAAAGATCACAGAGTTCGACCTTCAAGTCTATCCTCATAAAAATTGACAAATAATAACAATAAAAGGCAAAAAAGACTTGAACTGAAGAACACTAAGTGATACCTGTTTTGTAACCTAATCTTTTTCTGCAGTATTTTTTAGCAAGTAACAGATACAAATAATGTCAAAATGCATATCTAATCGATGTGTATGAATATAGAAGCAATTATAAGAAATATAAAACCAAACTCCAGGCTACAGACCGTTCAGGCAGCTTAGGATAGGCTGTCAAAGTGGACTGCTGGCCGTAAGTTTTGCGGAGCTGGGGCAAATGATTTCTTCAGGCCGAAAGGGGTTAAAAACTCGTGGGCTGTGGATATTTGGAGATCCTACATCACTCCAAAACACCCTTTATCTTGTGGTTGAGTGCCCAATCTAAGCTGCTCACTAAGGACAGGTTGTTGCATTTAAATATCGACCGAAGCTGTGTTCTTTGTGGAGCAACAGCAGAATCTGCCCAGCACTTATTCTTCCAATGTCCGTTCAGTTCATCCGCATGGGGGCAGATCTGAACGTGGCTGGGAATTACACGCTCCATGTCCACGTTAGCTAGTGCATTGAAGCGGATTAAAAAGGAGGGCCGAGGGACATCTTGACAAAGTAAAGCCAAGAGAATTGCACTTGTTAGCACCGTTTACCACATATGGACGGTACCAAATATGAAGATTTTTTAAGATCTTAGACCACATTCTGATAGTATCATGAGACGGATCAAAACACATATATACAAAGTTATGTTTTCATTGTATCTTCATGTTTTGATTCATCGAGTCTTTAGCATTAGGTCTTTAAATCTTATCATTTGTACATCTTTTGATCTTGTTTGCCCGGGTATGCCCGGAGTACTTGTACATAAGATTTTGATGAATGCAAATTTACATTTAAAAAAAAAAACAATTTTATTCTGGACAGAACATGCATCTTGATTCTGAAGAAAACATGCAAGTTTATCTGAATGTTACCAGGAGATCAAGACATTAACAGGCTAATTGACCCTAAAATTGTATCGTAAGAAATTGGTAGAAGAAAAAATGAATCTTACCATGCGGAAGACATCCACACCTGATGACCCCATTCCTGAGAGCATCAAGGCAACCTGATGGTCAATAAAAAAGGTCACAAAATCAGCTATCAATAAGCACATTTTTATATACGTGCATAGTCATAACTTATCTTGGAGATCATAGTATGACAATATGCCATGTAAAAGAAAGCATAAAATATAAAAAAGTTCCTATTTGGTAGATGATAAGTCTAGCTCCAAGCCTCCAACCCCAAAACTTGGACACTTGAAGCAGACGGTGCGAAGCAATGGCATGACTTGTATCAACCTGCTGACAAGAACTCCATCCGCACATACCATTAAAATGAGCCCATGTATCCACTATCCATTTTGGCTTATGGGATCTCATATCTACTTTTGGACATCCTAGTCTCCATGTAGTCCAAAATCGTAAAACACCATGGTTTATATGTTAAGTTGGGATGTAAGGAGTCCTGTCGAGCTGAGCTTTAAGGAATTCAAACTCGACCACATCATGTACGGCCTTAAAATTTGCTAAAGTTTGGCTTGTCTATTCTTCAAGCAAGCTCAAAAGACATCTCTTTTGTTGAATCTCATTGTATTTGGTAGTTTTCAACAAATGGCCAAGTTAGAGATAAGTTAGAAAAGTTTACAAGCTTAAAAATATGTTTCAATTCTTATGTCGATCTTGAAAAAGCTTAACATGAGCAGAGCCTCGAGCAAGTCACACATGGCCCAAGTCTAGTTACAGCCCTAGCCAAAAAGAGTGCTCAAGCGTTGCCACTAGGTTAACAAAAACACATTTACATATCACTTAAGCCTACACTTGTTCAAGAGCATTTGAATATTTAGAAATATTCTTTGTTTTACTTTAAGCAACTTGACATGTATGATAGAGAAGGCAATTGAAGTCCTTGACAGCTCTCAATTTGCAAAGTATAAGACATGGTATTATCACATAAGACTGTCGCAAACTAGTTGCTAAACTCATCATAATATTAGACAGTAAGCCTCTATTTGGTACACATTAAAATTTTAATTCTCATTCTTCTACTCATTTTCAATCACACATTCTTAGGGCTGTAAGCAAAAACCACCAAACCGGAAAATCGAACCGAAACCGCATTTTAGAAACCGTCGGTCTAACGCCACGTGGACCCGTCAACGAAATGGTTTTGAACCGGTTTGGTTTAGGTTTGAGAATTTTAATTGCGGTTTAAAACCAAACCGGACCGGCGAAAAAATATATTAAAATAAAAAAATAAAAATAATGATTTTTTTTTTTGAAAATACAAAGTCATTTACAAAGTGAGAAGTAGTCTCTTACTTGACCTCACAAAGTTTATTATCAAGTAAATGTTCCTTGTTTTTAGTTTCATTTGGGTATAAATTACATTGATATTTATAGGAGGTAGACTATGTGGTGGCGTAAGCAAAGAAGGAATCAAATACTATAATGATCTCATAGATGCACTTTTGGCAGAAGGTTAGACTCTGTTCCCATGTTCATTGTTTCTTTAATTAACTGATTTCTTTTAATTTAATTAATACATAATTAGAAGTTCATAATCTAAAGATATTATGTATTTTACATTCTATTGATTACTTTTGTGTAGGCATTGAGCCATGTGCAACTATCTTTCACTGGGATGTTCTCCAATGTTTGGAAGATCAATATGGTGGCTTCTTAAATCATCAAATTGTGTAAGTAACTCGATTTTGAATAGCGGGGAACATCTTGTGCTAGATATTTAAAAAAGAAATTAAGCAAAGTTATTTTCTCATATATATATTGAAGGAAAAAGCAGAAATGTATTCTTTAAAGAAAATGGATATTAATGAGAAATAGAATACTGGTAGATTGATCCTTGTACAAAGATTAATGTCATCGTTGAATATTTTTACNCAAACAAAAAACTATATTTTAGTTTATTGTGATTTCACTTTAATTTAGTTGGTATTTAAATTTGTAATAGATATATTTAGTTTGTTTTAGATTTATTGCTAGTAAGATAAATATATATTGAATTCAATAAATTAATGTCATAAAAGTAGACAGACAAAAAAATATACGGCGAAACCGACGGTTTAAAATCGGACTAAACCGTTAGGTTTAGGTTTGAGTTTTTTTCAAACCGTTCAAAATGGTTAGGTTTAGGTTTGGGGTTTTCTCAAATCGGTTTAAACGGTTTGGTTTGAAAATTTGTCAAAAATCGGTAAAATCGAACCGCTTACACCCCTTGATTCTTTAATAAAATAATATTTTCCATCACATCAATAAATTTTCCTTCTTTTTCAATCACAATTTCTCCATCAATCTACAATTCCAGAATACATTCTTCCAAAATAATGTGGATGAAACACACCCTAATTCTTACCTAAAATAACTTCTTTAAGAACTAATTGTTTGTGAACAGCTTGCTCATTTGTCGAATGTATGTTTAATAATATGAATAAACAAGTCTGAGCTCATCATAACCAAGAAAATAGAAGCCCCCATTCAAAATAAATGAAAGAATACAACAAGGGTCATTTACGTTCAAATCAGCTCATTTAAAACTACACTATCACGAGGATTTATGGTATAATCCTGAAGACTACCTTCCCTAAATCCTGAGTATAAATATTGGTCCAAACACTATATAAGCTCAAAACTAATCACCAGTTAACGCGTAATAAAGTTGCTAAGCATACACATAGTATTAGTAAGAAGATAGATCAAGTCCATGAAAATGTAGACAAAATAAAGAAATTACACACTGGATAAGTATTCTTACGTTTACTCTTTCTACCCTACGCATTTCGTCTTCAAGTAACGACAGCTGAGCAGCAGAAGTCCAATGAATGCAATCCACTGGGCTGAAATGATGATGTAAGAGTTATCTAACTACCGAAGTTTATAAAAGGCCTAAGAAAAATTTGAACATAAAACAGAGAATTCACATTCGATATGGTGATGTGTGATTTAGAAGAAAAATAATTCAGTCAGTATAAACAAAAGAATTCTCAAGAAACCATGAAATCTTCTGAAAGACTAGAAACTATTGCAGTTAACATGACTTCCCCGTTGAAATTTACAAGTTCAAAGACAAACTTATCCTGATATTGAAATTAATTAAAAATTTGACACCTAAGACAAATTCACAAGCAGATATACGTCTTTGCCAGCTGCTTTGATCAACTGGATCAAGTCACGAGTGGGTGCTCGCACTAACATTGGATAGTCTGCCGCACAAAAAATAAATGTCTAGAAATTTAAACACTCAAAAGTCAACTTTCCTAGGATTTAATCGTTTTAGTAAATGTTCTCCATAAGATTACAGGATAAAATTACTATACTTTGTCATTAACAATATACTAGTAAAAGATTTCTGTACAGCATAACCAAGATACCCAAGCAATTCCAGTTGTGAAAATTACATATTCATTAAGTTATGCAGTTTGTATCACGCATCTCCCCTAGAACAAATAAAAGCAATTTCATTCATATATGGCAATACCAAGACAGGAATATATAGTTGGTCGGTCTTTTAGCGTAAGAAAAACTCTATTGCATGTATTTGTGATAAACCTGAAGTTCTTACTTTTGTTTTCCTTCAATATGCAGTGATGAAGTTTCCCAAATTCAAAAAGCAAGCTGCAACATAGAACTTAATCTATAAACCATGACCTACCAGCTTTCAACTGCTTGTTGAACTGATTCAGAGTTTCCAGACTGGCTATAAACTCTAGCTCTTCCAAAATCTTCCTCGATGCCAAATACATCTGGGCAAACATTGGCACAATTCTTGCAGCCTGCACAAGAAAATGGAAAGAATAAGAGATTCTGTCAATTCAAAGGTATAACAATGACAAAAGATCATATGCTTTCAGTTCAAATATTGGTATTTTTCTTCTTCGGTGACTGGGATCAAATAAGCCCCAATTTCAATTTAGTATCACGAAGTATTATTTATTTCCACCATGGATAGATATATGTACGATAATAAAAGAAACTAAATGTACACCAATTTTGAAGATTCAAAAGTTTTTTTTTTTTTTTTTCAAAATTAAGATATCAACAGAACAGGGTAAAACTGACCCTTGATTCTTGTGAAATTATGTTCTCAAATGCGTACCTATGCAGCTAAACTCGTCAACAAATACATGATCCTTTGGGCTGGAATCATCCAAGAAAGGATTAATTGCAGTCAAAGCATATCCATGAATTTCATCGTAAACCATTCTCTGCACAGGATCACTGAGAACCTAAACAGCAAAAGTCACTCTATAGTAAAAGCACAAAAACAAAATTCAAAGAATACTCTTAATCTTTAAAGCAACACATTAGAAGAACAGAGCCCACCTCATAAACCTCATTAATGAACATGCAAAAATTTGTGGTCTCTGGATCATTGCCACTCAGGTCTGGATGGCAAGCTTTCATGCAATTATAATAGGCTTTTTTTATTTGCCCAGGTGTGGCATCTGGAAGCTGGTAATGTAGGCCAATAAGCAAATTAAGTAACAAGTATCTAATTTAAATCAGGAAAATAAAGAATTGTATCAAATACAATAACCATTGAGATTAAATGATCACTTTTTTTTTCTAACAAGCGCCACTGTGTCTTGTTGATGCCAAAACTTGTCATGAGGTGTTTTGTTGATATCAAAAGTAGGCATCCTAAGCCCAAAAATCTCTCAACCTAAAACAAATTCTCATTCAATTTGCACTAGGAAGTACACATTCTATGTTTCACCTAAATTAGGCATTCAGTAAAGCAACCATTGTGTAATGAATAAAAGTTTCAATATTTATGATATTGAATCTTGGGTTCCCTCTTTTAAGAGGAGTAGCTATAGCCTGATTATTGTTTTCATATTTAAAGTACTGAAAAATCTAGAAAAAAGGGGATTAATAAACGACTGAAGTATAAAAACTCAAATTTGAAATATTACTAGGCCCAACACAGCATAATAATCATCAGCAATGTCTCGATTTGATACTGAATCCTGAGATGCTACTCTGATTCTGCCAGATTTTTTTCTTCCTCCTCCATAACTGCTCCAATTCACACTATTTTTAGCTACTCTAGAATATCTGTTTCTTGAACAAAAACTGTTTACTGGGTTTTGGAATTTGAGTGTATCTGTACAAACGGGCGAGAGTAACTGAGCCATCGCCACAGCATGAAAAAAGAATCAAAACTAAACTGTGTCAATTTTTTCTGTACATAAAAACTAAGAAAAAAAGTACTGAGAAGTGGTAATATTGGGATATTTTTTGTGTGTTGAATGGAAATGTTCAAATTTATGAGGAGGGAAAAAATTTAAGCGGAAAATGGGAAAATTCTGAGTTGGCTAATTGAAGGCCATTCGTTTTCCAAGAATCTAGAGGAACCTTTACTGTTTGTACATGAAGGTGAAGCACGAGTTAATAAGTCCAATAAGTTCAAATATACAATTGAATTCAAAGGGAGCCGTGCTCACAACTTCAAATGAGTCATGATCTTGTTGAAATATGTTTAAGATAGCACGACTTTTATTAACAAGTGCATTTCAAGATTCACGTAGGGCTGTCAATGGATTATATTTTCATCCGAATCCGACGAAATTAATGGGAGATAAATTTAGGGTCTCAGTCCGATAACACGATCAAGATCCGAATCAGATAATCCGTTAACTAAATGGATCAAATATGGATATAGGTCAATTCGATCCGATAACAATCCGATCTGATATGATATAAATAATTTAGACGGTAAAATATTATTGTGGAATATTATTTGTTACTAAAATAAATAAATTTAGAATAAA